>CM076579.1:1197916784-1198073732 GCA_034641835.2 Pinus albicaulis | reverse complement strand
CCCAACTGAACAATTGCAGGATACTAAAAAAAAAAAAAAATCACCACATACTGCATTCGACCATAACAATCATCTGCCCTCCAGACACGAATCGTAACCACCGCGCTACCACGGCAAGTCCGATCTGCTGCCACTGAGCGAATTCGGAACTTCAATGCGCCTCCACCGGGCAAGTCCGATCTGCTGCCACCGAGCGAATTCGGAACTTCAATGCACCACCACCGGGCAAGTCCGATCTGCTGCCTCCGAGAAAATCAGGAACTTCAATGCGCCACCACCGGGAAAGTCCGATCTACTGCCTCTGAGCAAATCAGGAACTTCAATGCGCCACCACCGGGCAAGTCCGATCTGCCACCACCGGGCGAATTCAGAACTTCAATGTGCCACCACCGGGCAAGTCCGATCTGCCACCACCGGGAAAATTCGGAACTTCAATGTGCCACCACTGGGCAAGTCCGACCTGCCACCACCGGACGAATTCGGAACTTCAATGTGCCACCACCGAGCAGGGCCGATCTGCAAAAAATTGCAGACCTTCCCAAAGAGAAAGAGGCTGGCGCTTCTTTGATGCGAAAAATCCGCGCCCAAATCAAAATGCGTGCGAGTCTCAACCCTGGCACGACTTTTGCGTGTACTTCCGCGCCAATAGCGTATTTTGGCGCGCTGGCACGCTTATCTCCCTCAAACCCGCGCCAATGGCGCGACTGATCGCGAAAAAACCGCGCCAATCCTTTCTCCCGCTCAGAGATTATCGGGCCATTCTGAGACTCAGAGCCTCTGTGTTACCGTACCCACCCGACCTAATAAAACTTCAAGCAGGGCCTTCCACCACTACGGTTCAGACCAATGATGCATCCTAAAAAAAAATTAAGGTCGTCCCTACTCGTGCCTGATACCAAGAAAAAAATCACAGACTGAATTGCAAGAGGAGGAGCAAGTGTACTACAGTGAATATCGCACCCGGAGATCGCACTCAAAACGTAGAGACCACTGTGTCTACTCTCATGAACGGGCATTACATCATTAAGTACATCACTAGGAATTAC
Source organism: Pinus albicaulis (assembly GCA_034641835.2). Lineage (NCBI taxonomy): Eukaryota > Viridiplantae > Streptophyta > Pinopsida > Pinales > Pinaceae > Pinus > Pinus albicaulis. The sequence continues at coordinate 1,198,072,686 of CM076579.1, read as the reverse complement.
GAATTGCAAACAAACTCCTAAATTGTAGGAACTAATCCTAAACTAAGGAGATAATGCTGCAACTTGTAGTAACTATTTCTCCATTAATATAAAATATTAATTATTTTCAATCAAAGGGCTTCCAACCCTGGGAGATCCACTTATGGAGTTTAGTGGCCAAAGACCGTTGAAATCGCCAGTAAACATTATAGAATACCGCTTGATCCAGAGTTTCGCCAAGATGAAGCTGCTTTTTCAATTACATAGTCAAGAGTATCCATCTGAGCCCAGGGGCTCTGGAGCACTCTTTTAAAGGTTTCTTCAAGCCATTAGAGGCCTCTGCACCAGCAATAAGAACCCTTTTCCTCGGAGGGAAGAAAGACGAACTTAAAAAGGAGGCCTCGAGCAGCATAACATGTAACCAAGCTGAAGAAAGAGATCCGAGACACACAGGACGTACCCGAAGGCTAGGGTTGCAGAAAGCCGGTGATTATAACAGCCCGGGCGATTACTTCGGCAAGTTTGTTAAAGTAAACGTACGTATAAGGTTTAGGGTGAGCTTACTTGGCAAGTGCGTGAAAGTAAATGTAAATTCTAAGGGTTTCATTTCTGGTTGTTTAACTTGTAGCCATCTGTTGTTGGATGTAGGACTATTCACCTATGGGTTGAGTGTAACACCATGGCAAATAAATAGCTTGCTAATGGACGTTAAATGAGCGAGGAAGTTGTTTATCGAGGATGGCAAAAAATTGCCAGAATCTGGTTAACCAAAATTTGAAAAATCATGTGTTTGGAGTGTTTAAAATCTATTTTTGATGCTGGAAATGAATTCAGCACTATCAAAAATCTTTAGGATATTCAAAATATTAAAGTTTAACAACTGTAAACAAGATTCTGGGCAAATCTTTATAAGATTTTCTAAAAATCATCACCGGATTCTAGGTGAGAACCCGGGGTTTTTATACTACGCTATGAGGGAGCCTGTATATTTCCATTATTAGATTTTGGTAAACCAGTTATCCAATAGTGAAGGAATACAGCAGGAATATAGCGCCGGACTCATTTAATGCCCATTAGCAACTACTTATTTCTTGCCATAATATCATCCTGTGTTACAATTGAGAATTTTAAGGCACCGGTAACTTAAAAAAAGTCAACGTGGGTGCCCTTAAAACGACCTTCTCGCCATTATTATTTCAAAGAATTATTCAATGGAAGACCATCATTCATCATTATCCAGTGGTTCTGTAGGAGACGGATCAGTGGATCTCCATGGACGCTCTGTTAGCAAAGCTCATACTGGACGATGGAAAGCATCACTTCTCATCATTGGTATGAATTCAATTATCTCTCACTCATTCAACTCTTAAATAGTGTAACATCTGTTGTGTTTGGTGAACAATTTTATCACATTTTCTTCACAGGAGTGGAGATTGCAGAGAGGTTTGCCTTTACAGGCATACATTCAAACTTGGTGACTTACCTCACAGATGTTTTGCGTGAGAGTACTGCTACTGCTGCAAAGAATGTGAATGTCTGGTCAGGAGTGTCATCCATGCTTCCTTTCCTTGGGGCTTTTGTTGCAGATTCATATTTGGGTCGTTATTGGACTATTGTCGTCTCATATGTCATATATTTGATGGTTAGTATTTTAATTTTCCTTTTCCTTTTTTCCAAGTCCTCTCAGAAGCATACCCCAAGCAGATACAATACAACAAGTGGATTTCGTTGGGCTTAGGTGCCAAGTGTGAGAAATCACTGTTCCATGAAAACTATCGAGGATTTACACCGAACCTTATCCCTTTGAAACTCATGCCATACGGCTAGGGCAGACCACACAAAAATGTGACATTCTTGGACAGTTAAACAGTCAGTAAAGTTAACACCTCATATTGCTGGCACAGGACCTTATCTGATTGCTTCAGGACTTATTGAGGCAGGACCAGCCCATTAAAGGCAACGAGAACCTTACTTTCGAAGAATCTACCTTGTAGTACAAACCCTTTGTAGGGTTGATCAGGATTTACCGGCATGACCACGACCTTACTGGGTTGAGGACATCCCATTGGGTTGTAATTTTTTTTTTGTTGTTGTTGTGGTGTTCTAGCATTAAACAATGGATAATTCTGTATCTGTATAATTAGTTTCCCAGTGGATTCATGCAAATTTTGATGGACAGAGGAAGATTTTGCTATATTTGGGTGAATTGAACACCTATTTAAAAGGACAATAGGGTTTGGAAATAATTGTTCTTTTTCTGCCTTAATCTCGTGCATGGAATCTGACTAATAAACACTACATGAGATGGATTGTTACAGGGATTTATTTTGGTCACTTTGTCCGCCTCTTTGACGAGTCTGAAGCAGGTTGGGATTTTCTTCTTCTCAATCTATCTGGTTGCTTTGGGCCAAGGAGGCTTCAAACCCTGTTTACAAGCATTTGGTGCCGAGCAGTTTGATGGGGATGACCCGGAAGAGAATAAGTATAAGGGTTCATTCTTTAACTGGTGGTATTTTGGTATTTGCATTGGTACTCTTACGGGATTCACTGTACTCACATATATTCAGGACAATATCGGATGGGGCCTAGGATTTGGCATTCCTGCTGTGACTATGGCAATAGCACTGTTTATCTTCTTGTGTGGGACAAGATTTTACCGGCATAGACTGCCTGGTGGTAGTCCTCTTACTCGAATTGTTCATGTCTTTGTTGCAACATTTTATAAGTGGAACGTTTCCACTTCTTATCAGGAAGAAAAGAACGTAGCTCGCATTGAAGAAAGGGAAGTTCTGATTTTTGGGCCAGGAAGACCACAATTGCGTACTGATCAGTTTAGGTAATTCCTCTCTGGCCTTTCTCAGTTTACATCTTGTTATATTGCATTTATTAGTACAAACCTACAGGAAATCATTTCCACAAAATTTGTTTTACATTGCTAAAAGTGGCCAATGCCATGACTTCAATTTATTGGAGTCACAGTGGTTGTGTCATTTGACATGGAAAATAGTGAAACTCTTGGTAATTGAAAATTGAAATAATCTTCTTGTACGAAGAGGACTGGCAATTTATTTTAAGGATATAGGATAGGATATGGCTACTTCCTGACCACGGGTATCCTTACGTCATTTCTATTTTATTTCGTTCTATCGTTGTTGCTTCTTGTGAGTTGTACCCTGTTATGTTCAACTTTAGATGAACTGAGATATTTGTGATGGATATCCTCATTCTTCATTTTCCAGGTTTTTTGACAAAGCTACAGTTGAAGATGAGTTGGACCATGAGTGCAAAATGAACTTCAATTGGCGACTATGCACAGTCCAAGAGGTTGAAGAGGTGAAAGATGTTCTTGGGCTGTTACCAATTTGGATGGCATGTTTAATATATGGGGTTGTCTTTGCACAAACTTCAACATTTTTCACAAAACAGGGGAGCACAATGGATAGAAAAATTGGATCACATTTTGAGATCCCTGCTGCAAGCTTACAGTGTTTTACTAGCCTATCTATTCTCCTATTGGTGCCTGTCTATGACCGCATCTTTGTTCCAATTGCAAGGCACTTGACAGGGAATGAACGGGGGATAACTATGCTGCAAAGGATAGGCACTGGCATGTTTTTCTCCACTATATCAATGATTATTGCTGCATTGATAGAGATTAGAAGAATCGAGGTAGCAAAGGACAGTGGACTGATAGACCTGCCCATTGCCACAATTCCCTTGAGCATTTTTCTGCTGCTTCCACAATATGTGCTATTTGGCATAGCGGATGTATTTGCAATGGTAGGAATGCAAGAGTACTTTTATGATCAGATGCCAGACACTATGAAAAGCCTGGGTATTGCTGTGTATCTGAGTGTTTTAGGAGTTTCTAGTTTCATTAGCAGCATCCTTATTTCAATTACTGAGAAGCTTAGTTGCAGAAGCAAGGGGGGTTGCTGGTTCACAAACAACCTGAACAATGCTCATTTAGACTACTTTTATTGGCTTCTAGCCTCTCTGAATGCAATCAATCTCTGCATTTACATGTTCTTAGCCAGCTATTATCAGTATAAAAATGCCAAAAAATATATTTCTTATGAGGACGACGAATCATTTAGCGAAATGCCACTTCTTCATTCATGAGCATATGTTGAGATATTTAAGGGAATTGTTAAGGTATATCCCTGTTCAGGCAGAGTGCATTACTCTCAGGCAAGACAAATTGTAGAGGTAGGTACAGTACACGTTATCCTTGATTCTATGTGTGTCCCATCATAAATGAGTGTTTGTTTGTAAATTCAGTGCATGTGTATCTTGGAGCCCTTCTTAGGATGATTAGGTAACCCTATATACAAATATCGCAGTTACTTGCCAAAAGTGAATGGCCTTCACTATTTAATGAGACTGAGATTAACAGGAATTCTGTTAAACATTGGAGCTTTAGTTGGCACTGGAGCTTTAATATGTTCTTTGATTTACTGAGCAAGTTTGGTGTCTAGCTCACTTAAAAGAACCATTCAACTTTTCTCACTTGGCTCCACTTCTAGCCAGTATGAAAAATTGACATTGAAGAAGTGAGAAATCTGAAATATATATTGTTAAAAGACCTAATGGTAGATGCGTCATTAGTTCACATGCATTTTAAAATAATTAATGAACCTAAAGGTCAGGTCAATCTAAGAAGGCGCTCTTCACATGGATACTTGCTTTCATGTCAACTGCACCCATTAGGGGTGTTTGTTAGGAAAGCACCGCCTTAGGTGGTTCTGATTGGGAGAGTTAGATCACATGGTTCAATAATATCCATGAGCTTATTCAATTTAAAGAACTACAATATATAACTCTTATTTTTCTATTTTGTCATCATGCTCATCATTGTGCTGAAAGGCTTATTCTAAAGTTTAGTATGAGGGTGATGTGGATGGTATATGTCTGTGTTATTGACACTTGTTTTTAAGTCTTCAAATCTATTTATAAATTAAAAATTACATTTTAAAGCAATCACGAGACAATAAAAAATTGTTGAAATAAATTTTAACACCTCCAACAATTAGAATAGTTATACAACCATTTTCCTGAAGCTCATAAGTGATATTAATGCCCATAATGTGGTTTAGAATGAATTTTATATTTTTAGATGAATGGGGATCTTATTTTAAAGGCTCTTCTCATAAAGAAAGTTAAAACTCAATGTTAGTAGTGTGGCTTTGCAAAACAGATTGGTCAAAAATCATCAAAATATTCTTGAAGGAAATAAATTATTTCAAACATTTGCAAATGAAACAAGTGTTTAGGACTAATCTTGCAGCAGTAAATTATCAAAAATACTCTTCAAGATATATTTAGTAATACCTAGAAAAACACTACTAAGGATTAATTAGTTGTCAAATTTTGATCTTTGATGCTATCATAATCAATCTTCTTGTTGGCCAAGGTAATCTCTTCTAATTAATTACTAATAGACAATTACATATATTCACAATTATTACATATGTTCAAAATTACTAAATGAGTACTTAATATTAATATATTCAAAATATTTATAAACATTTAAAACAATTATATATATTCAAAATTACTAAGAGACAATTACATACAACCATATATTCAAAATATTTATTAGAGGAATAAATATATCAATAAACATTAAAAATAAATGGTTTCTTAATTTTTTTTTTTCAAAATGTTATTCAAGGTCCAACTTTAAGATGTGTATGCAAAATGAAGAAGTGATAATTGTTTGGAGAAGCATATAATCTGAGAATTTGTTAACTTAGCCGCACTCATTAAAAAAAATTCAAAAAATACGTTAAACCTGTGACTTTGCAAAAAAACTATAAATAAATAAAAAAATCATCAAAATATTGGAAGGAAATCAATTATTTCAAACATTTGCAAAGAAACAAAGGAAATAATTGTACCGTGCAAATTAATTTTTAATGAATTTGATCTATGCTATACCAACTAATTACTAAGAGACAATTACATATATTCAAAATTACTAAACATTTGTTAACAACCATACATTCAAAATATTTATTAAAGGAAAAAATATATTCATAAACATTCAAAACATTATATATTCCAAAACTACTAATAGGAAATTGCATAAGATAATATATTAAAAATATTTATAAGAAGAAAGTATATTTATAAACATTCAAAATACATAGTTTTTTTTTTTTTGGTGCTATTCAAATCCATTTTTAAGATATAAAAATGAAAATTTGATAATTGTTTGGGAAAACAAATAATTTAGAGAATTTGTAAACCTTACTATTCATTAAAAATATTCAAAAGTACACAATCAAAATATTCTTGAAGGAAATACAGTTAACTAAACATTTGCAAATAAACTAATTATTTCAAGAGTAATGTGAGGCCTTAAATTATTAAAAATATTTTTTCAAGATATATTTAGTAATATGTAGAGCAACTGTTAAAGATGGTCAATTGGATTTTCAAAATATGATATTAGAATTAAAAAAATGAAATGAATTGCACAATCAATCCAGTTAAGAATGAATTAATTAGTTGTTGATGACACTTGTGTGGGTGTGGCCCCATGGTAGAAATTGGACCTTTTCTTCCGGCATCTTAATGATCAATTTGACTTTATTAAGTTTACCATGCAGATTAAGTGGATGGTGAGCTACCTTTTCTTGATGTCTTTCTTTCGAGAAATGATGGTTCCTTCTCTCATCAAGTCTTTAGAAAGAAGACACCTCATAGAAGCGATGATGTGATGAGTTTCTCATCATTCCCTACTCAAAAACTTGGGTTCTCAATACTGATCACAAGAGCCCTTTAGAATCTCTGATGTTCACCATTTTGAAGGTGAAAAATTTGCATCTCTTGGATATGTACGTAAGAATGGTTATAGCAGACTCAAATGTCTTGACTTGCACAAAAAGTAAAAAAGGTCATAGGGAGTTAAGAAAGATCCTGTGGCGGGATTTATACGGAGTTCACCTTAGTTTATCCCAGGTACCTCTTGATAAAATTGCTAGATCTTGAAGGAAACATAATGTCTCTTCAACATTCAAGCCTCTACGCACTATTCGAAGTTCTCTTAGATCGGTTAAAGACTCGATTGGCCCTTTGGATGGCGGGTGTTCCCACCCAATTCCGTGTTCTTGTGGGACACATACATAGGTAGAAATTGGTTGATCAATTAATCGAAAGAATTCATGAACATGTTGTTGAACTTAGACATGGTAGATCTCGATCCTACGCAACCCAGCGAACATCTTAAAAAAAACAAAGCATCATATTTGTATTGAAGATCTTGGGGGTTATTGCAAGGATCTGACCATTTCCACCACGAGAAAGTTGAGGAAGCCTTGGAAATCGAAAAAGAGCCGGTTAACCTCAACAGAGATGATGGGTGGGTGAGTATTGATGCTAGATTCTAGCATGCTCTTATGATTTTTTTTTTAATCTTCTTATTAATTTATTTTATTATATTTATTTATTATTATTTTATTATATTTATTTATATTTATTTTTTATTTTATTTTTTATTTTAAATTTTATTTTATTATTTTTATTTTTATTTTATATTTATTTTATTTATAATTTATAATTTTTATTTTATTTAATTTTTTTATTTATAATATATATATATATTTTATTTACTTACTTTCTTCTTCTTCTTTGGTTTCTGTTAAAAGTAATTTTAAATTAGTTTTAAAAATTATTGATTGTGTATTAAATTATATTCTAATATAATTGAGAAAAATATAAAAAATAATTAAGTATTTTTAAAATTATTGATTCAATTAATAATGAATTTTATTAGAATGAAATTAAATAAATAATTTGAAATTATTTTTAAAAATAGTCGATTTTTAATATTAAATTATATTCAAGAATTAATAATATTTGACAAAATCTTTTATTGAGTTAAACTAGCAGTTTTTTCAGCGACTAGTTGGAGGTTTTGTCCCCTTTCTATTTAAATAGGTTTCTTAATCGAGATTTCTCATCTTGTCTACGATGATGAACCACAACTTGGTTGGTTCGAAAACGCGTCGACAAAAATTTCTTATATGTGATTTACCTGAAAATTTCTTATACAACTTTCATGGATCACGAAGCCAAATTCCTAGTTAATAAAAGTTATGAAATCTGCAATTAAATGAAATAGATTGCACAATCAATCCCAGGGCAAAGTGTAAATTAATTATTGTCAAGATTATCTCCCTTCTGAAGTCACCAACTAATGTATTCAAAATTACTAATAGAATATTCTTACTTGATGTATTCAAAAATATTTAACAGAGGAAAAGATATATTTAAAAACATTCGAATAAATCATCTCTCAAAAAAATTCATCGAAATGCTATTAGAATCAATTTTTAAGATATATAGAAGGTTTGGAGATGTGATATTTGTTTGGAGAAAGCAGAGATAAGATTTTTATAATCTGTCCACTCATAAAAAAATTCAAAAATACATTATTTTTTGACTTTGCAAAATAAACTATTGATAAAAAAAATCATCAAATATTAAATAACGTATTTCAAATAGCAAATAACCAATTATTTCAGAGTAATCTTAATAAATGGAGTATTAAAACTACTCCTTTAATATATATTTAATAATAATAATTATTATTATCTAACTTTAAAGATTAACTCCAAGCCAAACACCAAATTGGTGTATGAGACCTCCTTGTTTGTGGGACAAGGGACCCATCTCCATAACAATTACTCCCTAGAGGTCTACGAAGGCATACATACTCTACTCCCCTGCGGTTTCAACTTTGTGACCTCTTAGGAAGACTATTAATAATTAATTATTTGTCAAAAGTTTTGATATCTGAATTAAATGAGCTAGATATTACGATATTAATCCCACTATAAACTGACAAGATTAATATACCATTCTTCATCACCAACTAATTACTAGCAAACAATTACATACATATATAGAAATATAACACAACAAATGTAACATTCACAAACATTACCTTCCAAATCCAAACACATAAACATAAAAACCACTCAAAGCATCCAAACACATACTACGTACAAATCATTCAATTCAATCGCACAAACTAAATTAAAGAAGAGAATGATATGGTCATGTCAAACAACCAACACATAATGTAAATTTCATAAAATGTGAAGTTTATCTCAAACATATACATAATAATGATAATTACAATATGACATTGCTTCCTCAACATTCACAAATATTACCTTCCAAATCCAAACACATAAACATACAAACCACTCAAAGCATCCAAACACGGGATATTACAAATCATTCAAGGCAAGCAACCTGAGACTAAATTAAAGAATAGAATGATATGGTCATGTCAAGCAAATAACACATAATGTAAATTTCAAAGTATGAAGTTTATCTCAAACATCTACATAATAATGATAATTAAAAAATATGACATTGCTTCCCTCAACATTCACAAACATTACCTTCCCAAATCAAACACATAAACATACAAACCACTCAAAGCATCCAAACACAAACGTACAAATAATTCAAGGCAAGCACACAAACTAGATTAAGAGAATGATATGGTCATGTCAAGCAAATAAGACAATGTAAATTTCGAGAATGAATTTTATCTCAAACATACATAATAATGATAATTAAAAAAATATGACATTGCTTCCCTCAACTAGAACCAACCTGGTCCATCTAACTCGGATCCATCATGCATGGAGGATCAAATCACTCGGTACCTTTTTCAAAAAAGGGTTTGCACCTTAAGGGGTTGATCCCTCTTGACGCATGATAGATTGGTCAGAATAGATCTAGGTTCGGTCTATTAATATTTATTGTGTTATACCGAGAGCCTTATGCTCCATAAAAAGTAACTTATGCCATTGCTAGGTTTCACTTGGGATGATTATGAGTTATGATTGTGTTGAAGGCTTGAAATTCTCTACCTCAACATTATAAGGGAGACTACCCGGTCTACGGACATAAACGGCTTATTTTTTGTTGAAATTGTGGTTACGAATGGTTAAACTAGGTCCAATTGCCTTCTCGTATCTCTATTGGCTTAAAGTATGACTTTCATTTACCGATAGAGAAGAGACATCGATCATCTTTCTTGCTAATGAAGCGAGAAAGTGATCCTCGTAATACGGGGCTCAACCCCGAGCCACAACTAAATTTTGCCTCTTTGATGAGAGGACTTCTAGGAATGTATAATTAAATCTAAATGAAAAATCATCCTAAAATACAAGCAAAAGGAAAGAAATGCTAAGCCTATATCGATTAGAAGATGTAGATCTCACTTAATCGAGAGCAGAAGTAATTAAATGATTGAGATTTAAACATGTACGCTTATAATAAATATCAAGCTAACGAAGTAGTTCGAGTTAAGCGATATTATGGATGTAGCTTACACACTATTCAAAGATATTTTTAACATGAATAATTAATCAACAACATTTGAGAGTAGTTCTCACAAATGATGATGATTAGTAAATCGGTAACTCGAATGATTAAGCAATAATATAAGGAAATAGGTCACAAAACATTATTTTTTGTTAAATCAAGGTTAAAGACTAATTTCTAAGTAAATAGTTATAGGAAATCGAGAATTCAACACATAAGAGCGAGGAATTAAATAACAACGATGATTGAGGCAAAATTACTCACGGGGTCAATAATGCACAAATATGAATAAAAGTGACACATTTCTACCATTATAAAATGAAATCAATATAAAAAACAATAATATTCTAAATACCAATTTATTGAAAATGTTTCTCTGATTTACGATCTCCAACGATCCTTCCTGATGTTTGAACACCTGTTTGCTATTAAAACAAGAGCCGCAATAGCGACAAACTATGCTCCTCCATACATAATTCGAATGCAAAAGCAAAATCCTCAATAATCCTTAATATACGATATTTACTCTCCTCTCACCTACAACTCTAAATTCCCATTATAATAGTACTTTTAAGAATTTCAAAAATGTAAGAAAAGTCATTTCTCTGTTCTACAACCACTATTTATAATTTACAAAATGAATTCCAAAACATGAAAGTTGTTGAAGAGTAATTATGCTCCAACAATTTTAATTGGTCAAATTACAACACTGCTTTTATTGCTAGAGCAATTCCATTGATTGAAACACTCTTTCCTCATCCTTCAGCGTATTTACTGCCAAAATCAATCAAAATTCAATTAAAATATAGTTAAAAAAATATATCAAATCTAGAAAATAAAACATCTTCAATTAAAATTTAATTAAATAAATAAATAAATAAAAAATCTGAGTTTTCCATTGATTGGTAAATATCTTATTGGTCAAGGAGAACAAATTCGATAGATACGCATTCAATAGAGGATATGAACAAATGAAAATGTAGAAAATTAAACTGGAAAACTAGTTTGTTTAAAAATTCGAACTTGATCTTATGCTAAATTTTGCATTCAATAAATGATCAAATTCGGTTACACAACACATCACCTAAATATTCTCCATGATTTTATCTATCATAGAGTCGTCCTGAGCCTCATTTGGCCAGTAGCTTGACTTCTGGGCTTCAAAGTTGAATCGTTGTTAAAATTGTCATATTCCACGGAAAATTTTCTACCTAGGCCAAAAATAAGGATTTTTTAAATAAAATCTAATCCTAAATTAAATTATAATTATTTATTAGATAAATGTCTTTTGGATTAATTACATCATTAGTATTTAGTCGATATTTTGAGCCAACTAATATAGTTCATCGTGAAAAAACAATCAAGTCTTATTGAATAAATAGTGTGGATGCATTATTGACCAGAATTAGTCATTGAAAACTAATCGTTTAAAAACTAGCCTTTATTAATTAGTTAATTATTTATTAGGGAATAATATTAAAAAAAAATAATTAAGTAAGTTAATGAATAATATAATTTTTATTAATAAATTTTTTAATAAAATGATTAAAATTATTATTAAATAGGTTAATGAATAATAATATATATATTTAATACATATTTTATTAAATTGATTTTTTTTTATTATGATAATATTGAGGTAATAATAATAAAGAAAGGTTAAAAGAGTTTATTAATAAATACTTAAGAAAATATTTTATTAATATAATACATAAGATGATACTGTATACATAGGATGATATAATATGTATAACTATACAAATCAATCGAGAACGAGAAATGAGAATATTAAGGAAATATGATTAAAGGAAAAATAATTAGAGACGAGGGATGAAAAAAAAAAAAAAGGAAAATAGAACCCAAAAGAAATATAACCAAAGGTTAAATGCAAAAGAAACCCAATACGAGGGGGGAAATCATCCAGAGAGGTAGCTCTTACTCAATTTCCAACCATCATCCTTGTTGAATTCTAGCATGTCTTTCAATCTCAATGACCTCTCTCAGCTTCCTTTATGATAGAAGTGATCAACCTTAGCAATGACTTTGGAGTCCTCAGTGGATACATGGTGACATAATTTCTTGCATCTTGGGAATCTCAACAGAGATGATGGTTAAAAATTAAGTAATAGTTGGACTCTAGCTCTCTCTAGATGATTTCCCCCATTGCGTTGAATACATTTGCATTTGGTCTTTGTTTGTTATATTTTTGGGTTTTATTTCCCTTCTTTCTTTTTTCATCAATTGTCTCTTATTATTTTTCCTTTAATCTCATTTCCTTAGTATTTCATATTCCTTGTTCTCCTTAGTATAGTTGTAATATATTATATATTATCCTATGTATTATATTAATAAATAATAATTTTTTCTTTGTGTGACATTAATAAAATATTTTAACCAGAAAAAAAATTTTGATTATTACCCTCAATATTATCATAATAAAATTTGATCAATTTAATAAAATATTTATTAATAAAAAATTTTATAATATTATTCATTAAGCCATTTAAAATTATTTTTAATCATTTTATTAAATTATTTATTAATTTTTTAATATTATTCATTAACCCATTAACTTAATTTTTTTAATATTATTCCCTAATAACTAATTAACTAATTTAATAAAAGATAGTTTTCAATGGCCGGTTTTAAAGGATTAGTTTTCAACGATAATTTTGGGGAATGATGCATCCACACTAGTATTTAATAAGATCGGTGTTGTTACACTTTGTCCTTAGAATGAACCACATTAGTTGATTCGAAAGCGATACGACAAATCTTAATAATATGGTCATCAAGAAAGACATTTATCTACTTTATGAATCATAAAAATCTTAGATCTAAAATTATTTATTAATTAATACTAATTTAATTATAATTTATTAAATTAAATTAATTAATTACAAGTTAATTATAAACAAAATTTAATTAATTAAAAATTTAAAATTAGGAATTTGACTTAAATGATCCATAAATTATAGTCAAACTAGCCGTTATTCTGTTAGCTAATTGGAGCTTCATTATCTATTTAAAATTTGAGTCCTAGATCAGATTTCTCATTTTAAATACGATGTTAACCTGGCTGATTCGAAGCAACATTAGACACAAATTTCTCCAGAATGTGATTTCCATAGAAAATTTTGATACATAAAATTTAAAAAATATATATATATATATATATATATATATATATATATTAACAAAAACATATTAATTCAAACTCTTAACCAAAAACCTTTAAATGATAGGTAACCATAAAATAATACATGAAAAGTTTATGAAGTAGGAGTTAACATGTGAGGAGTATGGGAGGTATAAGAAGGATGGCGTGATGTGACAGAGGCGTGGCAGTTATAAAGTGAGCGAAGTGAAACTTTATAATAAAAGAAAATAACCATCGCGTAACTTGTATAGGAGGTCGAAGTACAATGCATATCAAAATTTTAAAAATCTATGCACAAATAAAAATATCTCGATACGTCGATATTGTGATGTCAAGGATATCAAAGGTCTTGTATTAGAGGAATACAATCAGATGTTTCAAATAGCGGAAAATTTATTTAGGATTTTAAAAATCAGAAGATTTGTATCGGCAGGGAGGAGAGATGAGGTGAAATGGGGTCTATTTAATGTGAATAAAAAATTTACAAAATGGAAATTATAACTATTTTCTTTTGATTTTGAGTGTTTTTGGTCTTATAATTTATTTTAAAATTAGAAATTGGAATAAATTACTAAAATCCGAAAACACAATATTGTAATTGTTCTACAATTTGATTGAGTGATTTTGTAGGATTGTTACTGAAAAATAGAAGAAATTAGTAAAAATTGACTAACATTTAATATTTACAATCGATTATAATTTATTTACAAAAATTAAATAATATACTTTTTTTACATTTTTTAACCCAGGTGACAAAAATGATCAAACTTGAGAGAGCCATTTGCAAAGCGAATAACCAAATGAGACGAAACAAGTATTGATGAAGCTTGCTAAAGTTGAACTCAATGAAATAATCAAAATAAATTGACGAAATTGAAAAAATGACAAAATTGTAAGACCTCTTAACCAAATGAAAGTCATAAAAAGTGGATTGTAAATATTTATGGAAAAAGTCCCCATTATTTGAAATAAACAAGTAAAAATAGGGAATGGCAGTTTTCCCTATAACATATTGTTAAACTTTGAGTTCAACCTATAGTAAATGGATAAGAATTTGCGACCTAAAAATATATTCAACATAAAGATGAAATTTAAATAATATAGCAAGCATATAAAAGAAATACATACAACAATAATAATTTTTTTATCATTAGGAACAAACGATTGCTCACCTTGTTGATTAATTTTCTTTTATAAAGAATGTGCAAACATAGAATTGATGTTTCTTCTAAAATTATGAATGCAATTTGAAACCAGAATTCACTTCTAAAATACAGGTCTGACTCAATTGTTTCTTTCATTAATATACAAATATAATATGCTAGTCGCACATGATGTAATTGGGAATATCCCAACAATTTTCCACTTGAAATACATTGTTCAAAGTTGAATACCCAATTTACCGCTACACCAAACTAATTTTCTCCCATCCATTGTTTTAGTTGAAGAATGTATTTCATTACCTTAAGTCCCAACCTTGAGTATTGATACCTCACTAAACTCAATTACACCTCTTTAAAATAGTAAAATTTCACCTTGATATGTTTTTTCCATGGATAAAGGCAATTACACTCTAATTATAACAACAAATAGGCATGGGTGAGCGTTCAAGTCCAATATCTCTACATAATTGTTACAACCAAAAAAAATGATTGGTTGCAATGTGCTTTACTTTTTAGGTATAGAATGGGCATCCACTTATTGTCTCTTACTCCAAATCACTACTCCTTCAATTAATGTCAATAGATATGCACCGGTGGAATTTTCGTTATCCAAATAGTATGCATATGAAGCTTCTTGCTTCCATATCCTTGGTAGCAAGAAGAAAAGTCACTAGTGCCCTATAGGTACATGAGTCCTCTTGATAACTATTCAACGACCTCTTCAAAGATTTTTATGTAGAAATTTATTAATGCGAGTAGTATTCACTGATTCTCCTTATCTAACAAATTGATCTTATGTTAAATACGAATCCCTTCCACTTAATTCTTTGCGGAAATTAAATCGTAATTGCAAACACATGAAGAAAATCAATCGCACATAAAACAGATGTTTTACCGGGAAATATTAAAAGCTAAAAACCTAACTATCATATATTATGTATATCCAATGGAATCATCTGTAATCTCATACAAATCTTAGTACACTCAAAGCTCTCGGTATAATATAGGAAATCGTCACACTGCACATCATGCGAAATTTGCATATCTATGCACCAATTTCTTGCCTCCTAACATGACACCTCCAACTGCGCAATCCTATTTGAAGAAGACCCACTGAATGAATTCAATATGGCCTTGCTTGCCTTGTGAAATCTTCATTGGCAACTCCAAATATGTGTGTATATGCATTGAATGCATCACTATAGTCACAACGGAATAGTCCATCTCACCCTTTCACCTATCTTTCCCTTTGGGTCTCCACTTGGAAGTGACATACAGTAGTTAGCGATGTATTTGTTCGAGTTGCAAGTGAGTTATTAGTTGTGAATTAATTCACCAAACTCTCAATAGTGTATCTTAGGTTAGAACTAGATACAACTAGCACAAACGAGTTTAACTCACTTAAGCGAGTTAAACTAGATGCTCATAACTACTCTTCCAACTCTATCAAGGCCACTGCCACTTCAGCTCTAACTGTTCTCCATGCATGAGTCACTAACCACCCTTAGAATTGCGTAATTACTTCAACCTAATCGATGTGCCAAGACCGTTCACCGAAATAAAGTGCTCCAAGAGAATAAGTTAATATTTAGAGTTTGATTATTATTAAGGGTTAACAATAATTCCATATGCGATCTATTTTTAGATATACTAAAAAATAGACTTTTCCCATGTCTAAAAATAGAATCTCATATATATTTTTCCAACTGTTAGACAACCATCTACAAATAGCCCTCGCAACTTATAGAATATGCTCACTCATGTTCAGTGATAACATATACCCAAAATAGCTCCTGTGCCTAATTAGTGAAGCAAAGCTACTTTTCACTAAGCTCGTCATCTTTTTGAATCTCAACACTCCCTCTCAACAAAGATACGTATTATCCTTCACCCCGATCCTACCTCTACAGGACTAACTTTTCTCTCAGCGCTTCACTCGAATATCTACATCCTCGATCTTCCGTAGGAATGTACTAAGGCAACATGACTCGCCCGCACACACCGATATTATTAATATCTATATGCTTAGATCAATCATGAAACACAAGATTAATAGAGAGTTTAATGCAACTCTAATTATCACAATGTATCACCGTAGGATCTAAATGAGAACCGAACAACCGACCAGATCTTCCTCATCCGTATAGGTCGCTACGTGCCTTTTGACTTGCTGCCATGTATTTTTTCTTCCGTCAAAATGAGTGCCAATTTCCATCTTATTTCACTCGTACTCGCCAAGAAACCGTTGTAGATACGATATCGAAAACCCTCCCGATGTGCTCTTTTCTCGTCCGTGCTGTCCTTCCGCCCATCCGCATCCGCAGGCTACGTAACTCTTCACCTCATCCGTCTGTCCGTACCATAAGCCACACTTAGATGTGCCCCTCGAGATACCTCGCACATGCTTCTCGCCTTCCTAAAGAGCTTGGTAGGCTTAACCATCACTTGACTAAACAACCATCGTATAGCATATGTTCGATCTTGTATTAACTCAACATAAGGAGTGAACCCACCAACTCTCGACAAATGGGGCAGCATCCACTACCTCTCACGATGTAACATCCTTCCTCCACCTCTCGGAAGAGGAGTATCCAAGGGTTTGTAGTCCTCCATGTGAAACTTACCAAGTATCTCCCACATACTTTTCCTTGAGACACAAAACAATAGCTCACCTTTCTCGTTGCCATATTTCCAACTCAAGGAAATAATGAAGGAGGCTCAAATCTCTTCATCTCAAACTCCTTTTCGCAAGATCTCGCCTTGCATGAGTGTATCAACTCGCTTCATCACCCATTAGTATTAAATCATCAACATAAAGAACAATGATTAAAAGCTTACCCTCCACCACACCGTGTACAGTTTGCATCTCATTTCACTTTCGTGTTTAAGGCCGGTGAAATAATCCTGGTTGATCTTGAGGTACCAAGCACATGGTGCTTGCTTCAAATTTTCATTACTAACGCCCTTTTTGAGTCTTACGCGACTACCCGTCGAAGATCTCAAATCCTTCGCACTTCAATGTACACCTCTTCTTCAATGATACCATTAAGGAACGTGTTCACATCCATCCATGAATGTGCCAACCCAATCTGCGTCGAGAGAGCAAGGATGGTCCTATAAAGGTACCGTATTGTGCAATGGTTTCTTCATAATCAATCCCCCATCCTGTGAGAAGCTCAGGAACAAATCTGCCTATACTTCTCGACGCTCCCATCAGTACTTGCTTACCTTTGTAGATCCATCTTCGAACCTACCACTCATTTACCCACCGACCTTGAAAAATTCCCAAGCATTGTTTTTGACAATGAAGTCATACTTCCACCATGGAATCTACCCAGTGGGTTTCCGTGCTACTTTCAAAAGAAGATGCATTTCCACAAGATACACTACAAAGAGCCATGTATCCAGCAAGAACCTGGCCGCAGACCTGGGGTTCTCGCCCTGGAGACCGTGATGTAGGGACTCCTTTACATTTCTCACCGCATCAAGCCGCCCCTACCTTCTATGGTACGTCGTTTGCTCGATGTTTGGTTCTACATGAGGACTCTCCACTCCACATGAATCTCCTCCTATGGCTGATCCACATCTAGAGGCTCATCTTTGGGATCATGCAGCTCCTCCTCTCGCATGGCATGTGAGCTCCCTCTCAAGCGACAACTTCACAATTTCACTCATTCAATTTTATATCCCGTCGCACCACAATCATTTGACTATTTGGAAAATACACACTATAATTATGGGGCATTTTTTGAAAATTTCAAAAATATCCCAACTTCTCGCACCACCAGCTTTCCGGGTATCCTTAATACATGAATGTAAACAAGATGAGCCAAAATTCTTCAAATGAGAAATACGCCTACTAGTAAAAGCTTCTTCTTGTGTACTCATGCCAAGTACTCTATGAGGATACAATTTTTTCTCACAACCTTAATGTTGCATGCTTCCGCCCACAAGTGCATTTTAGGGCTCTCTGTCATGCAAGACAGTCGTGCAACACCCACGATCGTTCGTTTTCCTCTCCACAAACCCATCTCCGTTGTGGTATGTGAGGCGCTATGAGTTCTCTTCAAATTCCTTGCTGCTGGCATATTTGGAATTGCTCGAGATATATTCTATCATTACCGCGTAGCCTTCATACTCTGTTTCCTTCGACTCCTTCTCCACCAATGCTTTAAACTCTGCTGCAATTTGAGAATTCTGTATCCTTCTTCGCATGAAGATCCAAGATTCACGAGAATAGTATTATCAAGTCAGCACAAGAGTTAACACTGGGTGGTTTTGTTGTTGAAGCAACCGAGAAAGGCAACATCGGCTCATGTACCTCTTCTCCGTGATCACCGACAATTTTCCCGGCTTCTCCCTTTCTCATGAAAGGTGGTCTTCACAAACTACCCATAGACATCCTTTGCACCGATCCGACCGCACAAGAGCAGACCTTGGGAAGTCCAGAGAATTTTGTCAAGAAATCTTCAAGGTGCTGTGTGAAGATTATTCCACCTCATGTGCCAGCAATGCGTCATCCCGCTCACCACTTCTTCCCCCCTCGTTTTGCCCATCATTGCAACGTAGCCATTCACTCTCCACTTGTAGAGATTCGTAACTTGAACTCTATCCTCTTGTCTTGACCCGTTATTTTATGTCGCAAG
The DNA here is from genome assembly GCA_034641835.2 of Pinus albicaulis. Taxonomy (NCBI): domain Eukaryota; kingdom Viridiplantae; phylum Streptophyta; class Pinopsida; order Pinales; family Pinaceae; genus Pinus; species Pinus albicaulis. The sequence goes on along the minus strand of CM076579.1, from coordinate 1,198,053,385 downwards.
AAAGCTTTTTTCCTCATCGAAAAATGTCGCCATAACCTTTGTCTCCAATAATGTGACCGAGACCAAGTTCTTCTTCAGACTCGGAACACATAACATATTTCAATGTAAATGGCTTTCTCTACTTTGACTCTCTCTCAAATGTAATGGTTCCAATGCCTCTGGCCGCACTGTATCTACCATCGTTGCCCATCTCTATATGCATTTGGAGATCCTTCTCCTCCAAGTCACGAAACAAATCCTTGTCTTGTAGGTTTTAAACCTATTAAAATTAATGTTACAAACTAATTTCAAAACATAAAATAAACAACAGCTTATATATTAAAACATAAAACAGACAATACATGCAGATTTTCTCCAATCCCAAACGACGACTAGCTTGATTTTTCATTATATCTTTAGTGTTACAACACATACATATGCGTCGAAGGATACATAAACTCCAATCCATTAACTTCCGGATTAGAACATAACCGAAGAATTTCTGACCGTATTCACAGCCACTGTGTCGAAAAACCATCATCCCCCAAAACCATGTGCAAACCCATGCACAAAACCATGGGCGGGTCACCACCTGGCAGCAAGGTCCAATCGGCCGCCGCCCAACCTCAATGTGGGGAAGCACGCCCGCCCCTGGTGGACTTCTGTAAGTGTGAATACTCGGAAAGAATATAACACATGCTCAAATATGTCTCCCATCATATGGAAGGAAGCACCACTATCAAGATACCACACCGATCCCATCGCACTTAAAACCACATGCAATCAAAGAGAAATCACTTCAAATCGCGAGGCTAAGGCCTCGCGCCCGGCCCAGCCTCCAACAAACTTCTTGTTATTCTTTTTTATGTGGGCAACAGTGGCGAGATGCCCATGTTCATGACAAGAAAAACTTTCACGTTGGACAAATCCACTTACTTGCTCTAGCTCCTCGAATTTTGATGGGATTTCTTCTCTTCCTTCACGAGAAACAAAATCAATTCTCTTCATCATCATTCTTCGATGAAGAGCCGTCCCCGGGTATTCCACCTTATCTCCGCACAAGATCCGACCAAAGTCGCTCCCAATCCGGTGTTTCTTCCGTCCATCGACGAGTCTTCGTAGTCATGCTGGGTCCTTCGAAGCCCAAGGAGAGCCAAGGGTCACCAAGCTATCATCCACACCCAGTCTAAAAATTCCTAGCTCATCCCCGCATTGGACAAACTTCGTGAGATATTTTTTAAACATCGTCGCTCTTCTCCATTTTTTATTTTTCTCGATCTTATCTTTCAATGCTAACTTGCTATGGTTTGCCATCGTTTTGAAAAGATCTCGAAGCCAAAGCTTTCCACATTGAAAATGAAGTGGCTTTCTCATGAAGGTTTGACACAATATGGTCTTTCTTCACACCTTTCCAACAAAATTCTTCTTGTCTTCGCTACCTTTCTTTTGCCATGCGTCAAGTAATGCAACATCGCTAGAAGTAGGCTTAGGAACATCGCTATCGATGGAACTCCTTTAGACCATTATCTTCAAGAACCACTCTAACTCTGCCCTTCCAGGATATGTAGTTCAAGCTACCTCAAGGGTGTTAATCTAATCCGCAACCCATTGAAATCCATTTAATGAATACTCAACACCAAGAAATCAAGAAGAAATCTCGAATTGTCCACTAGCACAAAACTCAACACCGCTTCAATATTGCACCTAGTGATTGTACACATCAAGCCCGATACCACATGGTTCTACACTGAAGATAGTATTACCGCATTCTCCTAATATAACAAATTAATCTTATGTTAAATACATAACTCTTCCACTTAATTCTTTGCGTAAATTAAATCACCAATTAAACACATGAAGAAATTCAATCGCACATAAACAAGATGTTTTACCGTGAAAGCTTAAAGATAAAAACCCCAATTATCATATATTTTGTATATCAATGGAATCATGTAACAATCTCATACAAATCTTAGTAGCACTCGAAGCTCTTAGTACAATATAGAATAGTCACACCTTGATCATGCGAGAAATTTGCATATCTATGTACCAATTTCTTGCCTCTTGACTATCCTCTGCCTCCACTACACAACTCCTGTTGAAGAAGACCCCTAAATGAATTCGATATTGCCTTATCGTGCAGCAGTGTAATCCTCATTGGAAACTCCAATAGTCCGTGTAGATGCATTGAATGCATCACTATAGTCACAATAGATAGTCCATCTCACCCTTTCACGCTATCTCTCCATTTGGGTCTCCACCGGAATTGACAGCGTGTAGTACAGTTAAGCTGTCCTGTATTTGTTCGATTGTAACGCCGAGTTATTAGTTGTGAATTAATTAACTAATTAATTCACTAAAATCTCACTAGTGTATCTTCGAGTTAGAACTAGATACAACTAGCATCAACCCGAGGATTTAACTCACTACTCGAGTTAAACTAAATAACAACTCCCATAACTACTCTTCCAACTCTGTCACAACTCTGCCACTTGAGCTTCTAGCGGAGTCCTCCATGCATGAGTCACCAACCACCCTCAGGAATTGCGTAATTCTTTCAGACCTCAGCGATGTGCCACACATCTGTTCACTAAAATAAAGTGCTCCAAGAGAATAAGTTACTATTTAGAGTCCGCCGATTATTATTAAGGGCTAATAATAATCAACATGTGATCTATAAGTTTAGATATGCGGTCTAAAAATAGACTTTTCCCGATATGTCTAAAAAAAGCAGTAATCTCATCTATTTTTCCAACTTGATCAACCATCAGCAAATAGTCTCCCGCAACTTATAGAATATGCTCACTATGTCTAAAAATAGACATACACCTAAAAGAAATAGCATGCGGGCCCCACTTAGTGAAGAGTGCACTTACTTTTCACTAAGCTCATCATCTTGTTGAATCTCAACATTTTCATATATCTACTTATAATTCCCACACCATGCATAGTGATCTAGTTGTGAGCATGCCATTGAATATGTAGAACCGCGAAGTGCACTAACATATTGCATTTTTTCGATCTCTTCCTCTATAGTTTTCTCTTAAGAGCCATTTTAATCAACAACTTTGCTCCACTTAAGATGGACTACTAGTCGGCTTTGGTTACATGTATTCGTTGCTAGAAGAGCTCAAGTATGTGTTCCCACATACTTCTTTTGGATGATATACAATGTCTTCTTTTGGTTCTCTTTTCTCTTCACCTCTAATTCCCAAACAATAATGTGACTCACCTAAATTCTTAATGTCAAAATTACATGACAATTGAGACTTAGTCTCCTTAAGTAACTATTTAAAACCACTAATCAAAATAGTGTCATCAAGTTATAAGACAAAAATAATGAAGTTATTATCTTATTATGTGAAGTAAAATTTCATGATAGTTTGCTTCACTTCTTACCAACCACTTGTCCCACAACACATTTGTTGAACCATTGATACCATTCTCTTGGGAACTATGTCAAGCCATACATGCTCTCTTTATCCGATAGAAAGTGTGCTATTTTCTTTCTACATGTGTTGCCAAATCCTTGTAGTTGGTTCATGAATATTTATGCTTTAAGCTCATCATGGAAAATGGTGTCTTCACATCCATTTTCTTTACTTTCAAATCATAAGTACCTACTAATGCCAACAACCTAATAGAGGCCATTGTTTCCATTGGAGAGAAGGTATCCTTATAATTCACACCCTCTCACGCAGAGAGATCCCTCTTTGCTACCAAAATGAGCCTTATACTACTCACGTAATGCCATTTGTTTTATACTTCTTGAAAATGATTTCTATCCAATCATCTTCTAGTAATTTTTACAATTTCCTTAAGTTTGGTTTTCTTTTCAAGACCTTCATTTCTCTCTCCATTACTTGTTTCTAGTGAGTGGACCCATCACTCAGTTGAAATTTATTTAATATTTCTAGGCTCATCACCCTTACATTGAAGATAAAGAAAAATAACCAAAATTAGTAGGCTCATAGCCCAGTGTACTATCACGATTATTTTTCTCATTGAGGCCTCTCTCTAACTTTTCCCTTAATTAAGTAGATCATGTTCAGAGATGAATATTATCATTTTGAGTATTTATGATAGATTTTATTTAAGATTATTTTCACCTCTATAAATTTTTCATGCACCTCCTTTGACAACCACTCAACTTGATTTTTAGCTTCAAATTGAGAAATTTGGAATTGATATATTTTATACCTTTTACTTAATAGCATAAATTCTTCATGATGATATTCATAAGATTTCTCCTCCTTGAATATCACACTCTGAATATGGGTATACCAATGCTTTGATGGAATCTACTAACTTGCATCCCTTGACTCCTTTTTAAATATCCGATAAAGGTGCACTCTGGTTGATGTTTTTGTTAATGTTTTTCTAAGTTCACCTTAGCTACGATGCATGTAGTGCCCCACCTCTAAAGTATCGAGTTGTGAAACAAAGGGATTATCTACAAGGTGCAAGGCTTATTTTTTGTATTCTCACACATATTGAACTAAGTGGTTTATTTGTCAAACAATTTATTTCAACCCAAAATATTTTTTCTCCAACCAACATTTCCTTTCACGCCACCTACATTATCCATTAAGGTTTGATCTAATCCTCTCAGTGAGTACCATTTTAGTTTAGGATCATGTGGAGTGGTCTTTTGGCCTACAATACCTTGAAATTGCAAAAAGAATCCAAAACTCATTAGAACAATACTCAAAACTCAAATGAATCATTCTTATTCCACTTGAAGTGAGCATATGACCTTTTGTGTAGAGAATTCAATATTGAAAGTGATAAATAATGAGATCCTCCATTGGAGAATGTATTTATAGTTACTCACATATCACAATGCACCATCTCAATTTATTTTGAATCTTTGTGGTTACTTTCAAGGAAAAATTAAACCTCTTTTTTTCTTTTGGAGCACACATGTGTTATGAAACCTGCAATGAGTCATTCATATAATCAGATTTAATGGATGTTCTAGTGTTGATATGTATATGTAAACTTAGAGAGTTTATGGTAAAAATTGCAAGTGAAATGTTTATAGTTTGTTTTTAGCCAATTATGTCAATTACATTAACACATAAACATGTTATTAAAAATCAGTTTTGCTTGAAAAAATAAATACGACATAAGTACCATAACAACATACACAAGACAACAAATGATGAAGGAGTTCACCCCTCCAGGGCATACATCTTCCTAGCCTAGCTTCAAATGTTGGGTCCCTTTCATTATGCTAAAAAATATGTGTTTGCATCGAAGTTACGCGTGCTCAAAATGCAAAAAAGAATGTATCCCATGGCTCCGCGACGGTTAGAAAACCCTTGCCTGGGCTCTTTATGCACTCAAAAAAGGTCAAAAAATTATTTGATTTATGCTCAAGAGATGTTTTTCCTGCGCTAAATTTCCTCCAATTCACACCCACTTGCTAACTATTCTATATTTTCCTTTGCATTTTTTGGCCATACGTGGGGAAAAAGAATTTCCCGTGTCGGTGAGATTCCCACTAGTTACGCTGGTGCAAGTTGTCCACAAGTTTTTTCAAACCATTAATTTTCCCATGTTACCCCATAGCTCGACAAATTCGCGCCAAGTGGCGAGGTTTGAAGCCGTTGCGATGCGGGTTGTTTAAAGATTGTCTCAATGCAAAATTTCTGAGCACGTTGGCTCTAGATTTTTTCGGTGGTTTAGGTTAATGTAACGATCGTGGTTACGTTTGAAATGAAATGGAAAATATTAACCAAACCCACATGATTGAACTGTGGTTGCTCCTGTGGTTTCATCGAAGTTTTAGAAATCCAACTCCCAAACCGATATATGAGCTAACGTGGTATAATAAGAACGCGATAAGGTTCCGTCGACTTGGTCGCCCATAACTTTTTGCAAACCTTAACTCCGATCCTAGATGGTTGCATGTGAAAGCTATTAGTGGAATTGTTGGTTACATTAAAACAAAACGTTATGTGCCACGAATCGCACCACATAACATTTAACTTCACTATTGTGTATGATTTCACATGCTATCACATTGACCGAATCCGATTAATTGACATGAAACGACCTACCAACATAAAACTTCTGAACACACCCTTCCTAACCATGCCATATGACATATAACTCCTAAAACCACTGAGAATGACAGTTGTTAACGTAACTCCACCATGGAATATACTCCAAACTTTGGGTTAAGTTTTATCACATGGTTTTGGGTTATGTAATATGTATTGACCGTCCAACTTTGGATATAACATAATATATGGTATTAAAAATGGTGTTGGTGTTAATAGTGAGTTATGAGTCGGAGTTAACCTCAGGCCACTGTCTCCTGGCCACATAGCGTGGTTATTGGGTGAACGTCCGGGGTGAACCCCACATGCCCAACCACGACTCCTCTACCATGAAAGCAAATACAAGTCGTGAACCATAGTAATCAAGGAAAAATTTAGGCGGGCCGGTGGAGGGGATTTGCTACGAGACCGTTGATCGCGGTTTCGAATCCTATGGAGTGAAGTTCATCCTCATACCAAAATTTTCGTCCGATTCTTGGGAGGCACACGTGGAGGCCTCTCATTGGCCCACGTGGCCTCTTCCTATTCGACCACCTCAACGACCTTCAACCAATAAAATTGAACCAAATCGAAAATGTAACTAAATGACACTTGTCCTCATCCCATTGGATGATAGGAGGTATATTAATCATGTACATTCATTTCCCAACGCGTCGTACGGGCTAGCGACTAGGCATGCCTATAACCAAATTCTTAAATTTTTAGTTATATACCAAATCCGCCACATTGATAAACATCGGGAGCATTCGATATCGGTTTTTGGAGTGAAACGAGTTGCGTTGGATTCGGGGCGACGATATCTTCGCTTTGGAATTGGTTTTCGAGCCATTTTGAGGACTTTGGATATTGAGAATTAAACTGATCCAGGATCATTCCTCCCCAATCGAAAGCTTTTGGACATCCAAAATATCATTATCAATCAACAAATAGATGAGGTACAGTTCCTCACCCTTCACATTCTTAATCCACTTAGCCTTGCTTGGATTTGTGACATTGAACTTTTTCATGAAAGTACATCACTTTCCCTAATTTTGGAGTCCTTGTATTCTTGTAAAAAATGACATCTTGCGCAATTTACCAAGATATGCGAGAATAAAAAACGCGCCTTTGAAGAATCTCGAACATTCCCCTCCTCGATCTTCAATCAAAGAAACTTATTCAATTTCTGAAAATTCACTTCACCTCAAAAATTTTCCTCGTGACGATTCTTAACATGTTTAGCCTTGCACTTGGCTCGACTCTTTACCGGATGTGATCGTCATCGCCATGCACCATCATTCCTCAAAGCCAAAACATTATGAAACCCATAAGACGATGTTTTGGGACCAATAGTCCTCTTTGTCAAAATTCTCTCTTGCATTTTCTAAGCTTTTTACCCTCGCATTCTCTAACACTCGTAGAATCTTGTTCACACCATTGTTCAACAATGATTAACCTTGTTGCTAATTGTACTTCATTTTGTTTATCCTCTTTTAGAAGGAAACATGTTAGACTCCGAAACATCTTATCACATAAATTAGAAATGTCAATGAAATATGGTTTCACATTTTATTCATATACTTTAAGCAGCTTTAGTTTCCTCAACATCTTTTTTTCTTTAACATTAACAATGCAAAATTTCGATCTAGCATTAACAATCCCTCTTCTATTTGTCCAGCATTATCAAAGAGACAAACTCAGAATTTCTTTCAATGCACTCCCCTAAAAATGTAATCAATCCAATTCTTTGAACAAATGATATTTATTCTCATGGCGATGAAAAATGGCTCTCCTATCATAAAGATATGGGCTTCCCAAAACAATACCACATATATCAAGTTGAACTACATCAAGTTCAACCTCATCACTGAAAGTTGTAGTGATATAAAATCTAAGTATGTGCATTTCCTTGTCACCTATATTTTTGCATTCTCACATACCCAACCTAAAAGGATAAGGGGTTTAGGATGAGGAATGGTTTCTAAATTCAACTTATTTACAATATATATATGAGATAATATTTTCTTGTGAACCACTATCGGAAACAATGTGTCTCATCTTGGTATGTTTTGAAAAAACCCTAGTGTAGAAAATCTCAATTCTTGTTTTTCTATTTGGAGTTTGCATTGAGACAATTTTAAGACTAGTACTTCTTGCAATTTCCTTACCTTTAAAACCCATGGTTGCGATATTTGTTTCATCTCTGAATATGATCCTAAATCATGTTGTATAGTTGCAACGCACTTTTTATTTCTCCTTTTTTTCAAACTTTTTGGGTCTCATCTCTAGATGAAGTTTCCAACACAATGATATTCATCATGGTCCTCTTTGGAACAATGTTTGCATTGGAGTTTTTGCTTTCTCCATCTTCGATGGGAAACGATTCTTCTTTCCTTTTCCTTTGAACTTAACCTTTCCTTTTTCTCCAAAATAAAAGGTGTTCTCACTTTTCTCATCATAAACATTTTTCCCTCTTGCTTCTAGATGTGTGGCATGTACACAAAATTCATCTAAACTTGTAGGGTTATACATGAGAATAGTCCTGTCTAAAATAGCTATATAAACCTCCAAATTATTTGAGTTTAAAAGTGTCTTGAGATAGATGAAAATCTACACCCAAAATCAATGCTCTCCTTCTAAACTACAAGGGTATGACTTTGCACACTTTGACCCTTTAATTGCCTTTTCCAAAGTTTTTCCAATCTATTATAGATATATGCATGTATACTAATGGATAAAATTGTATTCTTATTGCAGCAAAAAAAATCATTCCAATAAGATAAAACCTCACCATGTTTCTTCATGTCCTCTCTTGAGTTTTGGATTCCCACGAATAGATTGTTGCACTTTCCAACCTTAATGAAGCAAGCTGAGTCTTGGTTTCATCATCCTTGATCCTTTGTATCCTACAATACACTTCAAGTTGATGAACCCAATTATCTCATTAATCATCATTTAACTCTCCATTATACATATGAAATTCAAACTTTATGTCAAGTTTTAAAAGTGGAGTTTTTCCATGTCCCTTTGGAGAATGTGGGTGTTTTTGAAGGGGTTGATATAGAAGATGATAGATGGTGAATATGGTGGTGAGTATGGAGGAGAAGACAAAGGTGGATTTAAAGGTGGTTGTTCACCATTCCCTCCATTCCCTTTTTCGAGGCTTGTCCCCATCTCCTCCATTTCCTTTTGGAAGTTTATCTCCATCTCCTTTGGAGGATTGGAGCTATCACCTTGTTGCAACCTTGTATTCCTCTCTTCATAGAGAAATTTCACCATTTGTGTCATGTAAAAGAGTTATTTTTTCTGAAATCATTCTCATCCTTTGACATATTTGTCGGGAGCTCTCCTTCATGTGCCATGGCTGGTGAGGATTTTGGTAGAACTTGAGTGTGAAAATTTATGGTGGTAGATAGTTGGAAAATGTGCTCTCCTTGGTCGAACTTGAGGACTTGCTACCAAAATGATTTCCTTATATCCTCTTTTTGAGATTCAACCCTTGTAAGCATAAACTTGAAAAAGTTGCAACAAAATTAAATCCTTAAAAAACAGACCAAATAACTAAAGCTTTGTCACTAGCTCGATATGTATATGTAAACTTAAGAGTTTATGGTGAAACTTGAAAGTGAAATGTTTAGGGTTTTTAGCCAATTATGTAAAATTATATTAACACATAAACATGCTTTTAAAACATAGTTTTGCAGAAAATAAAGAAGACATCGGTACTCATAGCTATATACACAAGACAACAAATGATGAAGGAGTACACCCTTAAGGCTACATCTTCCGAGTCCAACTTCCAATGTTGGGCCTCTTTCATCATCGCTTTTCAAAAATATGTGTTTACATCAAGTTGCTGTGCTCATAATGTAAAACAATGCTCCAATGTGCTCTAGAAAAGTCAAAAAACCCTAGTTGGGCTTCCTTTTCTCGCACTCAAAAAAGGTCAAAAAATTGATTGAGTTATGCTCCGAGTAGTTTTCACCTTGCTAATCATCCTCCAATTCACACCCACCTACTAACTATCCCTACATTTTTTGCCTTTTTCTATGCAGTGGGTCAATAAAGAAATTTGCCACGTGCCTTAATGGGATTCCCAACGAGTTTCAAGTGAAAATTGATTTAACCATTAATTTTTGCATGTCGCCCCATGAACCAACAAATTCGCGCCAAGTGGCAAGTTTGAGGTTGTTGGATGTGGGTTGTTTAAATTTTTCTCAGCGAAAATTTTATGAATCGCACCGACGCACCGTATTTTTCGGTGCAAGTTTGGTTAATGTAACCATCGTGGTTACATTTGAAGTGGTGTGCCAAATATTAACCAAACTTGCACATTGAACCATGGTTTCTCCTGTGGTTTTCACCGAAGTTTGAACCAACTCACAAAACCGGTATATGAATTGTGGTATAATAATAAACCGTGGTAAGGTCTATCTGGATTGAATGGCCATTGACATTTAAACCTTGACTCTACTCTCTAGATGGTTACATGTGACAGGTGTATTACGGAACCATTGGTTACATTAAACTGCGCGATGTGCCACAAAAATTTCGGGCCATAAAATTTAAATTCAATGCCGTGACAATGTTCACATGCTATGAAATTGACCATTGTGTTAATGACATGCAAGCCGACCCGCCAACATAAAAACTTTACTTGCACCTTCCTAACCATGCCATATGAAATATAACTCTGAAACCATTGGGTGAACAAGTGTTAACAAACCTGCCATGGCATATACTACGAACTTTGTGTTGAGTTTTATCACATGGTTTTGGGTTATGTAATATGTATTGAATCGTCAAAATTTGGATATAACATAATATATGGTCTTAACAATGGTGTTGGCGTTAGTAATGTGTTGAGAGCTAGGGTTAAACTCGGGCCATGTATACCACGCCACGTAGCGTGGTTGGGTGGGCTGGGTCTGGGGTTAACCCCGCGTCAGACCCCCGACTCTTCCACCATTAAAGCGGAAATACAAGTCATGAACCATAGTAATCACAGGAACAAGTTAGGCGGAGTTAGCTGGAGTGGATTTTCTACGAGACATATCTGATCAAATTTTTGTATCCGTGGAGGTAGTTCGACCCTCATTCCAAAATTTTAGTCCATTCTCATTGGCCCACGTGGCCTCTTCCCATTCGACCACCTCAATGACCTTCAACCAATAAAATTTAACCAAATCGAACCGGTAATCGAATGACACTTGTCCTCATCCCATTGGCATGTTAGGAGGTATAGTCACCACGTACGATCATTTCCCCTACGTTAGCGTGCACCGATAGCGGATTTCAGGAATCCTCGTAACCAAATTCTTAAATTTCTAGTTGTTTTCCAAATAGACCGGAAATGCGATATCAGGGCATACGATATTAGTTTTGAGTGAAATGAGTTGTGTTGGATTCAGTACTGATGAGATAATTTATTTGGTGTTGGTTTCGAGTAATTTGAATTCTTTGAACATTAAGTCGATCCCATTTGGATCAGAGTTCACAATTATCATAGGTTATTTTAGACACCAGAGATGTCCCATCCAATGATGCCACAACATCATGCTTGATGTCATCAATGTTGTCACCGATTTGGCATTTTTTTCTTGAATTTGAATTTCCAAGCAACCCATAAATTGAGTAGTCATATCCAACTCTGTATAGTGTTCTAAATTAAACACCCTTGTCCAAACCACCATGTATCTCCTTGAACCAATATACATCCTCTTTAGATAATATTGTATCAATAATTTGGCTGTATTGAAAAATAAGTTTCATTCCAATCCTAGCACATATCACACATTGGGACTGGTTCTTTCTATTGGACTTTTACACTAGTACATTTGACAATATCATAACTTAAAATTTTTCTAAGAAAGATTTTTCCTCTATATGATTCTTCATAAATTATCCACAAACCAATATTTTTAGAAGAGTTATATGGAAAAGAAAGCTTGCAAATTAATCAATCATGCCTCCTCATGGATTTTATTTAACAAAAAAAGAAAAATAGAGATACATGTTTCTCTCGACTAGAATCCTAACAATTGATTCCTCTTTATTTCCATCCTTCTCCTTCAAATGGTGAAACTTATATTCACTTTTTTATGGCCAGCTTTGATGGTATGTCCAACAATTAAACCCTTATCACTTCCTACCTTTACTATTATATCTTCCTTTTAAATCTAGATTTCATCTCGTTATATCTCTCATCATTTCACTCCTTAGAGTGCCCCCTAGTCACCAAATATTTTGAATCAATGTTTATTTAGAAGTTCTTCTTCTTGTATATTGTTGAAACCATTGACCTGTGATCTGCATTGAACTTGAGATTACTCTATCTTTGTAGCTTTTATAATGGAAATTATCAAATCCTTTTAGGAATATAGAAGAATAGAGCAAGGCTATGCATCACTCATTGTGTTTTATTTCATTATAGGTGGAATTAAGTTGATTAAACAAGAGAATTGAAGGCATTAAGTTGAATAGTCACCTTATTGCCATCTTCATTTTCAGAGTGTACAACTTATTCCAAAAAGAGTATCGAACTTCATGAGGTATTTTAGCCTTACACAAATGAGCCATGCTTATCTCAAAGGTTTATTTGTTGTAATTTCCCCCTAACACATTCATTAATATAGAATTAGATAAATCAACGCTAATCAATACATTGACGTTATCATTCATCTTATCCCAACCATTATGCTTTTATTGTGTTGAGATTTGTACCCTTCATGAGGAATTTCTTTTGATCTCTTTTTAATAAACAAATATTCCATCTCTTCAACTTCCAAAATTAAAGTTGTAGAAAATTAAATTTCGCAATCTCTAAGTTTCTATATATGCCATTTCTTCTACAATATATTTCTTCCCAACCCCTCACCAGAAATTAGTACCTACACTACGGGTGAAAAAACCTTCTAGCGAGAGGTTATAATAAAGGTTTTTAGTGTTATAAATTGGAAAAATATGTCAAAAATCCTCTGCTACAACATTCGTATTAGTGGTAGCGAATGTTTGACAAAGTTGATAACTGAACTTCATCACAACTAAAAACTGGGTGACAGAAGATTTTAATGGGATGTTTTTTTGCGATGCGCTCAATGAAAAAAAGGCACCAGGTGCGCTAACACTATAAAAGCATCGGTGGTGTAAATTTGAATAAAATCATCGGTGCGTTGAATCGCTGAAACAACAACGTCGGTGCACTCGAAAATTATACACTCCCCGGTGGTTATGTATTAAAAAAAATACCCTAGGAGAGTACTTTTTAGGATCGCGCATTAGTGCGGAAAAAAAATGTGCAAACCTAGTGCCTCTTATTTAAATTTACGGTGCAGCAATGCTTATGTATCGCAAAAACACATCGAGGCGCTACTAATATAAAAATAATTGAATGCTTGTTAGTTTGAATAATGCACTCGGGGTGGAAAAAAATATTTTGGAGCAGCGGGGCGTTGGTGCTATGAAAGCACCGATGCTTTAAATTACAATGCATCGGGGCGTTAAATGCAAACAATCTCGAGTGCTTGAAGAGTATAATACCACGATGCTCATTTGTTTTTGAACGCCTCGGTGTTATAATATTTAGGAAAGGCACCGGGGTCGTGAAAAAAGTCTTGCCCCATAGGTGCTTTAACATAATATAGCGCGCTAGTGCGTATTTATTTTACGGACACACCATAATTTTTTATTATTGTACCATTTTTTTCTGAGATGATACCATTTTTATTATTATAAATATTGTCATTGAAAAAATTTGTATTCGGAGCTGAGTATGCATTAATATATGATGTCTCGATATCCTTTTTCTCTTTTTTAGAAACATGTGATTTGTGAATGCAATTATTGTGATTTTTTAAATCCATTATTCATTGAAAATTTGGCATATATCTTATAACAATATTCATATAAATTAATTTATTAGTGCATTTGTATATGATGTTTGGATTAATTTGTTATATCATCATATTTCACATCTCTTCATTATAATATTTAATCATCCATATATTTAATCAATGATGTAACATTTCACTGACGAGAATTGGACAATGCAATAGAATAAATTAAAATTTATTTTATTATATATGAGTAAGAGGCTCTTGGTCATACAAAATGGGATAGTTGTTGGTAACCCCTCGTATTTCAATTGGGACCTTACGTCCATTACATGAGACAAAATATTTTATTTTTCACATACAATTATTTCAAAAAATCCAACTTGCATTGATATCCAAACTAGATCACCATTCTTCGTTGAAACTTATGTCACTACAAATCGAGGCTACTTCCATGACTTGGGTTATTTGGATGAATGTTTTTGTTGATTGCATCGATTGCTTTTGTCTTCTTGTTCCATATGAAAACATAAAAATAAAAACTGTATTGAATGTCTCTACATTGGGTGAGAATAATGAAAATTGAAATAAATAATATACATCGATGTAAATTGAATAACAATGTACCATAGCAAGAAGTGACTCGGAGCTTGTACACATGGTTTCAAAATCAATTCTCATGCCTTGTTGCAACAACTCTTCGTTGACGTAGTTCCATACTTTGTTTCTACGCAAGTTTTATACCCCATAATAAATCAAATATTTAATATAAAGGATTATTATTTTTTTACTAATTATAAACTCGGAGAAGTAAAACAACATAGATACTTACAAAATCCACAATAAATTGTTGATATACCAACACATACTCACAACCCATATTTAACCCAATGTCGATCAATTCTTCAGATGACTCTTCTTTGTATGTTAGCACCTATTTGAAGACATTCAAGGATGGTTGTTGTAAAATAACTTAAAATATACAAAAATGAAATATTAAGTTCTTATAGGGAAATATTAACAATTCCTCACAAACTTTGATATCAACCCTTTGGTATGGGCTATTGATGAGTGATTAATCGAAATATGTATGCACTGGTAATACAATGATGGATCATGATCATTAGGCCTAAAATGAATATGTATTGTTTGATCTTCTTATGGGTTGAATAGATCGGTGATTTGATGTATGTTTATATCTTTTAAAGTCGTGATCCAGGTATGTGCGAAGCTCGCGAGTGCGGTGCTGAGTTATAACTTGAAAATTTCATATTTGTATGTTGGTTTGTCTCTTCAAAGGTGCATACACACACATGTTCTCTGTCGAATAGTAGTGTGTGTATTTTTTTTAGTATTTTGAGATTTGTATGTGGTTTTACTTCATCGAAAAGCGTGTATACACACGGAAATGATTTATGAAAAGCACGATTTGAAATCTAGGGGATTCTACTGAAGAATATGTTTGACTATGTCTATACGGTATTGTTGTATTTATGTTGTATGTCGATGAAGCATTCATGTTGATCTGGGCTTAATAATGATATCTGAAGTTGAATTGATTGAGCATTTACTTGTTGAAGAATTTCCATGATGTAGCTAACTATTTTAGGTTGGATATCTATGATCGACAAAATGTTTCGGTGTGTCTCATGGGAAATTCAATTTTTGGTTCAAATTGGACGAGTAGTTTAGAATTTGGTATGTTGAGATCTATACATAGGTTGCATTCATGAAAGCTTATATATATGTAGGTTTGTTTAAGAAAAAGAAGAATACATATTATATCATATGATTTATCGGGGTCGAGATTGTTTCAATATGATGATGTAGTGTTTTGGGTTCAATGCGATATTTTGGTTACAATGATCTCAACTGTTTTTTGAATGTTTAAGAAGAGGTTGGTTGATTTGATTTGGTGATTGGTTGAGATATTGTTTGGTTCATTGGTTGCTTGATTCTATCGATTCTCGTGATTGGTTGAATGAATTGATATAGTGATCGGGTTTCGGTTTTGATATTTGGTAATGTGCTTAAATAATGGTAGTGGGTCCGATCATGAAAATTTGATGAAAAGTGGCCTCACAAGATGTGATGTGTTGAAGAAGGTGGATCCGGTGTGAAAATTTATGAAATGTGGTCCACAATAATGTTGAGGGTTGGAGCCTTCGGGTGAGGGAGTTAAAGCTTCCTACCCGGTAGTAGCTAGTGATCGGATCGGGGTGGTTGGAGCTCCTTCCGGTGGGTACGGAGTAAACGATATCGGGGGGTTGAAGCTCCCTTTTTAGTAGGAGCTAGAGAATGAGTGAAGGTTTTGTGTCAGGTGGGTTCCTATGTGCTAGTATGAGTCTACGTCGAGTACAAGATTTTAATAAGTTTTCATTATAATAAAAATTGAAGACACGAGACGACATCTATGGTGGTTTTCTCCTACATTGGGTTTCCACCTTTAAATCTTGGTATTCATGTGTGTTTCTTGTGTATGATGCTTTATTTTGTTATTATTGTACATTTTTATTGCTTATAAAATGTCCGATTAATCATGAATACATTGGTTTAAAGTTAAAGCGAGATGAAGATTTAACTAAAATATAATTTCACTCAATATACGCTAGTTTCCGGCATAACAATCGCGTACATATGTAGGTTTACTCGATGCGAATTTATGCGGGAACGCAATAAAATACGATAATATACATAAACACAAAGATGCGATGGAAATAATGCTTCATCTCATTAATATCAAATATCGAAATATGCTTACGAACATAATGGAAATAAAATAGCTAGGGCGTGGGTCAGCTTATCTCGAGAAGAGATTTGGAGGCTACATGCCTACGAGCTGTGTTACAATGAGGCTCAAAAGGGCCCATTTATTGTTTAGAAACAATGCAAAACATTAAACATCCAAAAAACCTAACCAGTAGGAGATTAAGCGCCAAAACTATGGGCCTCTTTTGGGTAAATTGGTGTTTCAACTTCAAGGGTTGTAACTTTGGCATCCCTATCTCCGTTTGATGCACATGATACATCATTAGAAATATCTATCTAAGCACTACAACTTGATCACAAAAATTAATTTTGGAATGAAATCATATGAACGATGCCCAAAAACGTCGTTTAGGGCCTCAAAATGGTTCCGGAAGTTTAGAGCTGCTAAAAATAGTAAGTTGTGACGAAATTGAAAAACTAAAAGAAATGATGGTGCGGGTCCAAATGGAATAGGTGGGTGGCCACCAATATCCACGCGACTCATTAGGGCCTCCAAACGGCTACGAAAGTTCGTGAACCGACAACCTAGTAAAAATAGTAAGTTGTGTTGAAAGTGAAAAGTCACAAGAATTGATGGTGCGGGTCCAAATGGAATAGGTGGGTGGCCACTAGATATCCACCTAGATCATTTCTCCCTTCTTAGGAAGAAATGGTCCCCATTTCATTGAGATCCTCTATGAGATGAGGCAAATTCCATTGAACTGGGTATTAAATTTGTCGAAGATGTCATGGACCGCGGGCGGACATGTCTGGATGCTTTTAGTTTCTTTATCGACTCGGGCACAAGTACATGTGTGGATTATGTACGTAGTAGTTTTATGAGGTATGGCATCATCACGTTACGTAGTGCGTCGAGGGTCGGATCAATGGAGTGCTTGTCTTGATAGTGTAGAGGAACCTCTGTGAGTGAGGAGAAAATGTCCTCGTATTCCTCCATGACTTTGTCCATCTCGTTGCGGCCCAGTGCAGAGGAGCTCTATTTTGAGGTTATGGCCACAATATTCTTCTTTCCCTGTGAGCGACTTGTAAGGAAAATAAATTTCCCGGTTTGGGGAAAAAAATCTTACTTGCGTTATTTTGCGGTAGTCAAAGAGATGACATGAGGCGGTACTACCTCGGTATCCTATACAAGTTATCTCCCAAAGTAATAATAACAACACGAGGCCTAGACTCATATACAACATGTCACCTCCATAAGTATGGTTTTCCCAATAATACATCGGCTACATCAAGAGGAGTAACATCACACAATACATCATCCATGAATGGCTTGATATTGTACGGAAGGCAAAGCTCGCTAGTGGATGCGGAGATCTCTCCCCGGGTGAAGCCACTCAATTGTATACGAGCTGTAGGGTGTGCTATGGTCGATAGGCTGAAAGTCGCTTCCACGACCTCTTGCTGAAATGAGGTTCTTTTGGATTTCTACCACCGACAAATAATTGCGTGGAGAACCCTTCACCCACATCCGCGAATGGAAGAGGCACACCGCCTCCTTTGGATACTCGGGATCCTCCCTCTTGATATTGGTGGTGGCAACAATGGCATCGGGATCTTATTCCCCTTTGTCATCGCCTATGTTTGGTTCGACTCGGGATCAAAACATGCATCCGATTTGGGTGCCTTTAGTTCAGCCTACCAATGATTGTTTGGCTCGACACTCGTTTTTGCTATGAGTCGGGTTGTTATGAAATTAACACCACTTCCCCATGTCATTCTTTGGGTTTTTGGTGTTTTTTTGAGTCACCCGCTTTGGCCTTGCCCCTTGTTCTCACGGTTCGGGCGCCTTTCCCACAGCTCGGATTCGCGGATGCAAAGTCTAGCTTCTTGCTTAAATTTCTCGATCGATCGTGGCAACATAGAAATATGGCATGCCAAGTGATGTAATGTCGAGGAAATCCATTTCCTCATGAATGTATCTCTGTAGACAACTGTGGTACTTGAGCACCAAACGTCTCTCTGAATCTTTAATACCCAACTTTGTGCGCGAGGGTATGGAACAAATTCATGTGTTCATGCACATCTTAATCCCTTTGTTGCCGCAGCGTGGTCCATTGGATGTACTTGTCCTCATAGCTCCCCCATGGGGTAATATTGTTCCTTGATGCCATCTCGGAACAAATTCCAAGTGGGTATGGCCGAAACAGAGAGGGTTCCCCCTCGTCCTTTTTTCTTACAGTACGTTTCCCACCAATCCTTGACATGGGGGCGGCTTTAAGGAGTGAAAAATAATCTTTTCTCAGTTGGAGAAATCATGGGACTCGAAAAATACCCTTCTAGAAAATTAAACCATCTATCGATGGCGTCTACATTTATCCGGCCTTCAAATATAGGAATGTCAAAGTTTACCTCCGTACCTTGAAGGGAGTGGCGTTATCAAAGGATTTGAGCAAAGTTATCCATCATCTCTGTTCCTTTGTTTCTCTAGGGCCTCCTCGAGAAGTATTTTTGATAGGATCTCATGCTCCCTCGTCTTTATTTTCTTCCACCATGGGATGTCGTCGGGGTTTGCGAGGACGATCTTACGCAAGGGTTCAACCAGATCGAGCCCTAACTCCTTATACACGACTGCGTTGGGGACATACAAAGAAAAATAGAGAAAGAGCGGGCACGCTCGATACCAATAATATGAATTTATGCGGGAACACAATAAAAATACGAGAAATATACATAAACACAAAGATGCGAGTGGAAATAATGTTGCATTTCATTAATATCAAATAACAGAAATATGCTTACATACATAATGGAAATAAAATAGCTAGGGCATTGGGGTAGCTTATCTCTGAGAAGAGATGTGGTGGCTACATGCCTCGAATTGTGTTACTAATGAGGCTCAAAGGCCTATTTATTGTTGAGAAACAATGCAAAACCCTAAACATCCAAAAACCTAACCGTAGGAGATGAAGCACCAAAACTATGAGCCCCCTGTTTGGGTAAATTGGTGTTTCAACTTCTCGGAGTCGTAACTTTCGCATCCTATCTCCGTTTGATGCACATGATACATCGTTAGAAATATCTATCCGAGGAATACAACTTATGACCGCAAATATAAATTATGGAATGAAATCATATGAAAGGTTCCCAAAAAACGTCATTTAGGGCCTCAAAATGGCTCCGGAAGTTTAGGACCCGAAAAAGCTGCTAAAAAATTGTAAGTAGTGTCGAATTTGAAAAAGCTCGAAAGAACTGATGGTGCATGTCCAAATGGAATAGGTGGGTGGCCACCAATATCCACGTATCTCATTAGGACCTCCAAATAGCTCCGAAAGTTCGGTGAATCGCATAACTTGCTAAAAATGGTAAAGTTGTCTTGAAAGTGAAAAGCCGTAAGAATTGATGGTGTGGGTCCAAATGGAATTGGTGGGTGGCCACCGATATCCACCGGATCAACTTGATGAAGTCGCATACAAAAATCAGAATAAGAAAAGGAAAAGTTAAGTGAGTTTTTTAAAAATAATGATTCACCCACCCCCACTCGCGTATTTTTTCCCAACAAATTCGGTGGCATCCATGCTTCTTTAGGGTGTAGTGATATGGTGGGATTGCGGTAAAAGCCCAATGAAACCCTGGATTGGTTTGGTTTTGAGTCCCACATTCACGCTTGGAATATGGAACGGGGTTATTGGTCGAAAGAAATATTGGTTCAACCAAATCTATGGTCGGGTGGTTCATGGAAGTCGCATATCTGGTTGGCTTTTTCATTCATTAATAAGAGATTCTTCTTCTTGGTATTTCACGTGTAAATGTATTGGTTCATATATGGTTTTATGGTTTTTATATTGTTGTTATTTATGTTGGTTATATGTTATTTATGAGTATGTTTTATGACAGATTTGTCGTGGATCTTACCATATTTTGATTAGAAAATGAATTAACAATGAATATATGCCCTAATAGATGATAACACATCCATTTTGACAAGGCTTTGATGCATCTTCGGGGAATCTCAAATAATTATAAGACCCCTTATGCTCGGATCTATTGTTATGACCTATTGAATACATATTTGTGACATGTTTGACGAAATTCCCTTTGTCATGGCTAGTAGGGGGTTAGATCAAGTACTTGCACCAATGTTTACGTCAATAGCTTTGTTTGATTGTTGTTATTCATTTCCGAGAGTTTCAAGAAGTTACGAGGGCGGTGGCTTTCGAGACCCTGGACACGAAAAAGTGGTTCATAATGCAGGGTCATTGGCACAATTTTTTCCTGAAAAATTCCAAAGTCATTGGCATGCCTTGATTTGAGAGTGACTAGAAGGACTCATTTGCATGCATGGCTTGTCATGGGAGAAGCCAAGGGTCCCAGGGATCGGTGAAATGTGAAGTTGTCTTAGGGTTTGGCCACCTGGAAAGGTTGGTTTCTTTTTGAGGGTTTTATAGTATGTGTGGACGGTCGCTTTGGTTTTGTTATGTCGGTTCCACTTCCGTAGCTGTACATGGGAGTTGAATCACATCATAGTAGACCCTTGTCACATTTTTTTCACCCAATGGACCCGCTTAGCTTGGGTAAATGTGGGAGGAGGGTTTTACAAAGTGGTGTAAGAGCATGGCTCACCCCTTGGGCTTGGATGGTTGTTGTTGGTCATGCATACATATCAATTTCATATGTGTTCTTTATGTTGGTGGTATATGTGCTTTGTTTTGTATGCATGGTGGTGGTCATGGTTGTAGTTGTGTCACCATGTGAAAGTTAATGGTGTTGATGTGGGATGTTTTTATCTTGAGTGTATGTCAATTATACGTTGTTTATGCATGTTAATGTTTATATGTTTTTATGCATACATAGCATCGTGATATTTGTTGTGCATGATTTCATGGTATGTGGTTGATATGGTCATGCATTGAAAATTGGACAATGGTTGAAACGATGTTTATATATGTAACACCCTCTTACCACATCTACCCAAGTAACTAGACAACCCGGTGAGTAAATATGTGATGAGAGGCTACTAATATGAGATTCAACCTCCTAGATGACCTCACTAGTACATTTGGGGGAAATTCGACACTTGGTTCCGACGCTTTTGACCAAATGTCGGAAATTTCCCCAAAATTTTTTTCAATCCTCCGAAACCATCGCTATACCAACGTTTAGAGAAAAGTGTCGCAATACCAACACTTAGACAAGGTGTCGCAATTGCGACGTTTGGAGGAAGACGTCGCAATTGCAACACTATGCCCCAAAGCGTCACTACATTACAACATTGCCTCCAAACGTCGCAAGTGCGACCTCATGTATAAGTGTCGCAATTGCGACGTTTGGAGCAGATCGTCACAATAGCGACGCTTTAGTCATCGTCGATATAACGACACTTATATGCGCACTACATAAAAATGATTTTATTAAAAACTACGACACTTATATGTGCGCTACATAAAAATGATTTTATTAAAAACTACATTAACGTCCGATATCACGCGTGCATTTGCCATCGACTCTTGCGGAACAACATTCGCCCTCGGCATTCACCCTTAGCTCTTGCGGAAACGGCATTCGCCCACCCGCATTCACCCTCGACATTCGCCCTCGGCTCTTGCAAAACAACATTTTCCCTCGGCATTCGCCCTCGGCTCTTGCAATGAACGGCATTCGCCCTCGACTCTTGTAGAATAGCATTCGCCCTCAACTCTTGCAAAATGGTAAGTTCTTACTGTAGGGCCCTTCCTCCTATAGTAGGGTTGACTCTATTTGGGTTTTTTTGGTCAATTCCATTCGATTGTGTTAGGGATTTGTAGGGTTCTCTCTAGATGTCTTCCAATGTTCTTTCGAGATGAGTTTCAAAGAGGATGTGTAAGATGTGTTTTTTTCTTGCATGAATTTGAATCCACCCCGGTTTCATGAAGTTTAAGCTATGGATTTTAGTTAGAAAACTCATCCATCTCACCACCCGATACGTAATTTCCCTTGGTCTCGATCTATATTGAAGGTGAAGTGCAAAGTGGTAGAGAATGGGAGATCGAAATTCATCAACTTTATCACAAGGGTAATACTCCATATCAAAAGTGATGAGCTTTAGTTCTCCATATTTGGGGATTTTATGATGACATACTAAAGGTCACATCCATACAATCATATCAAGTTCAATGTTGAGATCATTCTCATATAGATATAGAGTCAACGATATATAGGGTTAATATCATCATCACTATCCATGGAAACCGAATGGTTACAAAATCTCGTGATTGTGGTTGGCTCATTTATAATTATTACCCATTTACAATAGAGCACGTAAAAACACTAAATATGGCTCAGAAGCGAGCCTTTACAACAAGCAATGGAATTGCTATGTTGCTTCATCAAGAACCAATAGCTCCACTTGAGAAAAAAATTTCATAATATTGAAGTTTGGATATCTTTCAACAAAGCAAACAATTGTAGTTATCATTCAGTGGTCCAATATATTAATATAATTTTTACATTGAGCTAGAAAGGGAAACAAGCAAATGCTAGCCATCATACAATGCTTTGACATAAGAGTTTTGAGTGACATACTTCAAAAAAAAGAACTCATCCATCGATATTTATAATCATTTGAGTTATTCAAGTTAAACACAATGTCAAGAATCAAGATTCAATACCCTCTATTATCTTCATCACCCAATACAAGATTAAATTTTTTCCCAAAGAAACGCTTATTAATTTGGCGACCATTATTTCTCCCCTTGCTTTGAAAAACCCTACATTTAAATGAAAACAAGCATTGCATTTCAACTACAAAAATCTATTAGTGTTCAAATGTACATGTGTGCATCACTTGTGTAGGGTATTCCTTTTCCACTTTCACAATATCCAAGAATGTGTGCGGTATAGTTCATATTTTTTTGTGATTTAGATTATCTTGAAAAAGGAAAGGTAAATTATTTCCCATGGAAAAATAAGGTTTTTTCCCTTTTTTACTACTTGGGAAATGGTATTTACGAAGTTCCATTTCTACCCGAAACTCCTATGAAACAGGGAACCAAATAAAGGCCATGTCCTCAATGGACATCATTTGGCTTTGAAAATGGCCATTGCACTTAGTGTTGTTTCTTATATTACATCACGATAGTTTCTTAGGTCATTTCTTGTTTCTTGAGATGAAAAACAACCAAAGAAATTGTGAAGATCCTTTCAAGAAATAAATGACCATTTCTCAATCATATCTCAACTATTTTTTTATTTTTATTCGATGGTTGCTTACTTTGAGAGAAATTTGACACTTTTATAAGGAATATAACATAAAAAAACACAAAATGGGAAG
This sequence comes from Pinus albicaulis, assembly GCA_034641835.2. NCBI lineage: Eukaryota > Viridiplantae > Streptophyta > Pinopsida > Pinales > Pinaceae > Pinus > Pinus albicaulis. The sequence continues at coordinate 1,198,029,512 of CM076579.1, read as the reverse complement.
GAATTGATGAGGTAGATGACCTTTAGTTGTTGTCAATTAAGAATTGATAATACACTATGCATGTTCTCGTACTACAAACTAGATTCCTTCTGGAGTCGGGACCTGAGTATTGAATCAAAGTTGTAGTTTCTAACTTCTTGTATTGGTTCATCAATCTTTGAAATTCGGACATTACATGTCTTCATTGCTTCATGTTTGAATAATTTGCATCATATTGTACAATAGGAAATTAGGAATTATGATTATTATTACTTTATGGATCTCGTTAAGTTACTTTTAAGTTTGCATGGTTTAGTGTGAAATTATTCTTGTGTGCCCCTAGGCCCGGTGAAGGAATGCCAAGGAATGAGAACCCTAGTTTTTAAATGGTATTGTTTCTTATACCCAAAACCCCTCAACATCACTTCTTATTAGTTCTTAACGATAGTGTTGTAAAAAATTTGAGAATTGATATAGAAAAATCTCGCACTTCTCAAGATAAAGTCCTAAAGCTAAAGTGTGATACCATGTGTAATTCAATAGCCCCATTGTAACCTCACCAACCTCTTTTCACTTCGGGCTAGCTCTCCTCCAACTCAAGGGGGTTCTCCCTAGTAGATGTTAGGGATCTAATGGCCCAACCAAACCAATTCAAGAGCCCCCTAAATATCTATGTTTACTATCGCCAATCAAAATATTGAACAATAGGGTCGGACATGCATCCCTTTTGAAGATAAAATTGCGAGGGTATTTTTTGGGTAATTTCAAAGGGAAAGTCCCCAAACACATATAATCAAGGAATTATAACATGATTTCAAACATTAAATATCAAAAAAAATCGTTTAAAGGATATTGAAAGGAAAAAGGTGATGGAAGATAGAAAGTGCCTTACTTAAATGCTCTAAGGATTTTTTTCAATAGTTGCTCCAAAGCTTCACTTCAAGGCCCTTCAAGATCGTCTCCAACAATGCTATACCATCAGCTTCAACAATGTTGCTCCAAAAAATGTCCTCAAGGTCTTCACAACAAGTTTACTAGAAGTTGCTCCAACAATATATTCAATAAGGTCTTCATTGTCAACTCGTCTCTTGTTTGGGTGCCTTAATGTGCAATGACATGTTTCTAGGATCGAATTCAATGCAAGGCATATTTGAAACTCTAACTCGTCTTCGGTGTCTTATTAGAAATTATTTCGAGTTTTTCATTTTGTGTTTTCAAGTTAGATATTGTTTTCAAGTTTTTTACATTTATAATTTTTATTGCAATGTAGCGGACCGATCGTGGCAGAGTACGGGAACAACCCCAAGACGGGATGATCGCGGAAAGAGGCCGACGTGAAGAACATGTAAAGTGCCCAAGCATTACTCTATCTTCGAGTATTTTAGTTATTTACATAATTGAAATAATATCAATTTTGTTCAAATATACGGTATCACCTAGCCATGGCACGCTTGATGATTCCCTCTTTGAGGAAGAGCTTTCTTCATCCCTATCTCCAAGCACTCTTGTTGCGAAAAAGGCACGAGATGTAAGGTCGGAATTTAATACTTTGATAGACGCGCTCAAACACCCGAAACGAGAGAGAGGATAAAACAACTTATGACCCGAACTAGAAACATATCGGGGTAATATTAAAAAATTCAAAAAGGATATTTTTTTTTGTTACGCATATGAAATGAATTGTGATAGTTTGATTTTTAATTTTTTACATTGACTAAACTAACAAAAAGTTCTTTTGTATGTAGCGTTTTTACGGCACTTGCTGAACTCTGGTGTTGGTGGTAGTGGGACACAAGGGGAAAGATATTGCCCGAGCAACCCTCTCGTACACCTTCTACTCCTTTAGGTTCCAACCAAGAAACACACCCGCCTAAAGCGTACACCCGACCAATCGTTGAACGTGTTGGCAGTGATGAGGCCGATATGGCCAACTACATTATTGCGTTTCCCGGAGCTACATGTGTCGACTCCATAGGGACCATTAATGACACGTTGTTGGTGAACGATGAAGGTGTCCCTATAAAAGCACGTCACAACTCCCAGGTAAATTTTAATACTTTAACTATTTCATGTACTCTATCTAAAACATATTTATCATGATTTTTATTTTTAAATTAATGATAATATATTTTTTTTCTGTGTAGGAAACAATGATTTCTACGGGCTTTTGGAGAGCCATGCGTTGGTAATTTTTGGCCCAACCATACGCACAAGGTGGAAGTCCCAGAATTCCAACCTCGAAAAAAGAACTTCTAGATTATCTAGAAGCCCTTTGGGGTCTGCACATTTGATCGAACGACGATGGCTCGGCAGTCGGAAAATATTTGAAATATACTAGGGACACCTATAGGATGCAATTGAAATTTAACCCTAGATACGAGCGTCCTCTCACGAGTTCAGAGAGTGAGTGGAGAGCACTCATCCATGACGCAAAAGAGAAAAGGGAAAAGAAAGAAGGAAAAATGCCAAGCTGGACCCGCAAGGTAAATTACGACTTTAATTTTTTCTCTATGTCTAAAATAAAAGTGTGCTACGTCATATCCGACTTCAATCTTTTGATGCTAGGTTTCCCACGACACCTCGAAGGCAACCAAAGCTAGGATTGAAAAAAAAGGGCCATCACGAAGCTAGGCTAGGGCGGCTACTTGAAATTAGCGCGAAAGAATTGTAATAGTAAGTAGCTAAACATCTTATAATTAATTGTATCGCCTTCCAACGTTTTTTGTAATCCTATCAAATATGATTAAAAATACACGATCATATGTAATTTAGGGTGATGAATTCGAACAAAAACTACGGAGAGGAAGATAAAAATATCACTTTCCATTTCGGCTATCAAGTCGTAGTTGAATGTCGCAGAAGCTTGGGGCAAGTCCCAAGATCCGCGAGAATGCGATAAGGTAAAACATTAACCTTTCAATATGTTTGTTTTCGTCCATAAATTTAATGTCTAACAACTTTGTTTAAATCGGGGGAGCAACACTACACGACAAGGCAAATAACCCGGGTTTTAGAGCCGGATGTAGATGCTCCTCACGTGCAACCCGATCATTGTAGTGGGGACCAGAGCCGACAATGCTACTATCGATGAGGGTCGTGACGGTAATTAATTTCCACTTATAATTTTTTTCTAATTATACCTCGATGGTTGTCCTTATAACGTTTTTTTGTTTAAATGACAGAGAATTTTTTCCCTTGAGGATCTTACCACCGAGAGAGGAAGACGGAGCCATGGGCTCAACGGTGAAAAATTGGTGCACCTGTAAATAATCTCATTACAATTTTTTTTATTAATATTACCGAACTAGTTCAATGATATTTAAAATTGACAATTAAAATTTAATATTATCTCGTTTTTGTAGGCGATGCCCCCGTCACTTTGGATGAGACCGGACATCGTGACTACGCAACTAGGTCGACGATATGGTCGAAAGGCACGAAACAGAGCAGAGAGACACGATGATATTGATGATGTAATTAGGAGCTTTAGAAATAGGAAGAAGAAAAAAGAAATTTTTGATAATGTAAAATATTGTATTATTATAAGACAAACGTTACCATACTTGAAACGTTTTTTTGCGTTATATAAAAAAACTCATTTATCATACTATTTTTATGTCAAGCATTAATTTCAATGTTTCCTTGCGTACTTTTTGTTGAATTGTTTTTTCATTAGTTATTGAATATATTTTTTTATGCTCATGAATGTAAAAAATGAAATATAGATTGGGTATTGGGGAATTGAGAGTGATGTGAGGGGGGGCCATAAGAGCTTACACCTTCATGTGGTTGGCCCTCGCTTAGTAGAGAATAATTTATTGGAGCGATTTAATCTTGGAGCAAACCTCCCTCGATCCGAGCGTAGCAACAAAAAAAGTCACCCAGTTGACTTAGTTGCTACTCTTTCGTATCATGGGAGGCTTGTTCCAAGTTCATGTGACTCTAATAATTTGTTCTTGAAACTGGAGAGGGAGCTTATTCGGGTATGTTTTGACATTTTCAACATATGTACTAACATTATCATAAGAATGCATCTTAGAGTAAAAAATACTACATCAATTACTTGTATTTATTGTATAGATAATGATGGATTTTTGATTGACTTGGCGAGTACGGTGCACAAATCCTCTTGCATCATGAGCAATACAACTTGTCAACCGGGGTCATGTCCGGGATATTTTTGCTTGTGCGCTTGACCGGGTTCGTAATGTCACATTTTTTTAAGTTCCTTTACTGAGTTCATAATTCAATATTAAGCTTGTTCATGATTATTATCTAGGTTTTTTTGTATGTGTTTTTTTCATCTATTTGATTGTAAGCAACTCTGCATGTTTCCGTTGTTCACTATGATTTCTCCCATTACCACTCCCGGGATGAATCCGAATTTATTGTTGCATAGGTTACTTTATTGTTACTATGATTTCTCCATTTACGATTTCATAGGTTACATCATGTAAAAGTTGTCGATCTCGAGGTTGGTGATGAGCTTTAGTTCTCCAAATTTGGGGCTTTTTTCGATATTTTCTACCTCATGTCATTCTTGCATCACCTCGTTGTTTGAGCATGCCAATTGTCTACCACTTGTACCAATTGGCGGATGTCAATCTCTCGAGTGGTGCCACATTTCACCTATTTTCGGCCCACTTGACCACCCGAAAAACTCAAATCCACACACCATGTGTCTTTATCATGGAGTGCCACATGTCCTAGATATTTAGGCCGATAGGCATTCTGTTATGAAAGAGATCAATTTTTTTTTCGTCAACACTTCTTATCTATGCACGACACACATTACTTGTTTAATCTCGACGGTCACGGTCTCTCGGGTTACCTTCTAGGTTTGACATACCATTGGTTTACGGTATATTTCCATGGAATCGGTCTAAAAATACCGACAACAATCCACACCACACAGCAACCGTGGACAAACTTGCCGTTTTAGTAGTCGCATTTCATAGATCAGCCAATACACACGCTCGTTTTAGTTCTTGTATTTCGGTATTGCCAATACACCCTGTCGTTTCATTCTCTTGGACTCTGTGTATGCGTATTTTTCATATAATTTTATCACGAAGTTAGGGCACGTAAAGTGCTTTTGACATGCCTTTGAATATTTTGCAGGGTTAGAAGACATTTCAGGGCCGAGCCATTGAATAGACTTGATGAGATAGTTGTATTTGATCCTCTTTGTCGTGATGAGCTCGGAAAATTTGCTAGACTACATATGAAAGATGTAGCGATTCGTCTTGCGAGAGAGAGGTGTTGCTTCGGGGGTTACATATGTCGCTTTGGATCTTATTCTTCGAAAGAAGCCTATGATCCCCTGTAAGTAATCACTTTGTTTTGCTTTCTTTCCTATTCGAGTCTATCTTGCCGGGGGATGTGCCCGTTATGGTTTGTTATGAGACCGTTGTCAATTTCATCCACTGTCCCTCATAATATGTTTGATTGTGTTTATAAATAATAAACAATTATTACACCAAACAATAAACAATTAAGCTCGTACTATGAGTAATATGACATCTTGAAATAATTCTCATTATAATTTCATAACCTCTCTGCTCTCACTTGGTGGTGTCTATATCACTAGAAGTGTGTCTTCTTTAAAATTATAGTTACTGACGAAACAATGAACAATCAAGCACTGCATCGTGAGTGATATCTTGTAATAATTCTTATTATAATTTCCTAACCTCTACTCTCACTAGGTGTATCTATTTTAAAATTATAGTTTCAATGGTAGATAAATTGTTATCTTAAAATTATAGCTTTGATGGTGATACCTTGTGATTGATAATGCAGTTTGAAGCGAGCTTTGGCTTTGAATAATATAGTCTCGGGAACCTCTCGAGAATACAAAGGTTGTGATTGATTACGAGGGCACTCGCCTATATTTGTGGAACTTATTACCTCTCAGGGAATGATAGTGTTCGAGAACGAGTAGCACGTTTATTTTAGAGGCATAAAAATTATTCTTCCCAACTATCTTTATATGTCTCGTAATTTTGGAATTTGATTTAAAAAAACTAGTACCCAACTTTGAGTTCAACTGGTGTTCGTGTAAGGTCGATTTTGGGCTTTGGGAAATATAGTCTGGAGACTACGCAACATTTAGGGATCTTGCCCTCGATCATGGAGCTTCGAGGCGGGTGCTTGCCCGATTGAATGATACTACGGGAATTTCAATGATAAGAAATGCTACATGGGCCATGTCAAATTTTTGTCGTGGTAAACCCCAACCACTATTCGAACAGGTAAAGCGGAATACATTTTACGCCTCTTCTTCTTAGTTCGCGGACATCTTGTCATTAGGTTTTAGAAAATGACTCTGTCATTAGGTTTTAGAAAATGATCAGAAATTTGGGTTTCACAAGGGAATTACCTTTGCTTGAATTATTGATTATCAATCACATTCAAAAAAAAGTCTTTCGTAGCATTGTTGAGCTCTTTGTAGGTGAATTTTCGAGGCAATTTCACAATATCTCGAACTAAATTTGTTTGTCCTTTTCAATACTCGCGCTTGTAACGAGAAACCGGACAAACAATCTAGTGGCCAATGCAACAACAACAACACCTCCTATTGCAATGCACTCGCAATTCACCCTCTCGCACGCATGAATGACTATGGCACCCTCTTTTGTGAACAAAGTACTGAGTGAAGGTGCGGTTTCCATTAGGATCGTGAAATTCAACATCCAAAATAGTATCAAATTCTCATTGCAATAGTATTCCGGGCGAGGGCAATGATGCCATTGAGACCTATTGGACTCATCACCCCCAAATAGCCTCCCGGCTACCCGCAGTGTGATCATCTCGGAGAAATAACAAATGTTGATCCATCCCCCGATTGAAACAAGAACGAGGTCCCACATTGGTTACGAGAAAATGAGAAACACATTTTGAAAAGAAGAAGAAACTTTTTTTATTAGGGTCCAAATCTAACTGGTCTATTGTACAATGCCCTACCTACACTTCAAATTGGTACTCCCAACTCCATGCTAAGGCTCACTTTGTGCCATTCTTTAGATGAGAATCTTAACCTAAAGTTTGATTCCAAAAAAACCCAAGTCCCCTGTTCTAAGCCCAAGACCTCTGTTATAACGTGATGTTTCTATTTCCCAACTTTGAGTTATCTGCTGTGGATTGAATATCTCACAATACAATCATTCATTTCCTAAATGTCTACACCATGAATCATGATAAGTAAAGTGAAAGCGGATGTTAAACGAGATCAAGGTCCGTATTTGTTCCCACAATAGAGAATTTCCATAGTAATCCACTTTTAATGTTGTCCTTGCAGAGTTTATCACCTCGATCTAACCCGTAATATCTCCAAATCGATGCGACAAATAATCATAAATTATTTTTCTTTAGTATAGAAACTATTGGTGATTATGTATTTTGTACAGCTCGACACCACACGAGTGCATGGTTGATTTTCTTTAGCTATATGTGAAATGGCCAGAACATTCGGGCAGTAAGGATATGGAAGGTTTAAGGTTTAAGGAAACCTTGTATATTGTACTGTAATTCTCCAGTATCATTCTCATCATTTTTTTGGATTTCTCTTTTATACTGCGTTTCTCACAATGTTGTCTTTATGCCGAGTTTTAATAAGACTTAGAATGCAAATCTTATAGATTAAAGGCCATTTTTGCACTTCTAGATTAATTTATGCATTAGGTTGAAATAAATTAGGAACAAATCCATAGATTACGGGGTTTTTGGACTGATATCTCGTCAAATCGTTGCTTAAAATAAGCTTATATATCGACCAAGGTCTTGCTTATCTTGTGAACTAGCACACAACCTACAATAAGCTAGATTACTATGAATTATTTTAAGTGACTTTGATAGAAAAGTCTTAATTGAAGTTATTGAGGACATATTAAGCGAGTGTAGAAGCGGTCCCCGATTATAAACGGATAGGTGAGTTACAACGGTGGTTATAATCATTTGGTCGTGTATATTAACATCCAGTATTGTTCTTCTTAGCATTAAAACTAAATTTTCCTTTTGGATATCCTATACATGAGTTAATCTCTTTTTTTCTTCATTATTTAAACCACATTCTCGATCTCGGATTGCACTTTCGAGAAAATAGCAAAAAAAAATCTTCAGTAATAGAGTTAATATACCATTTCGAGGTGTAGAGATCTCTTCAAGCCCGAGTTCTCTTCGTCTATTTTTTTTATATGACTTAACTAAAATCCGATGAATATTTCATGCCCTAGTGAGCATATTTAGAATTTTCTTGAAAAATATGGCTTGGAAGGCTTTGGACTTTCCCTCGATAGAGACTACGTAAAGCTCACCTAATGCATTATACCAACATTCTTGTTCAAGAGGCAATCTTACAAAGTTGTACGGCTTTTTTCATTTAACCTTTTCGTAAGGCATCAACCTAAAGGGTAACCACTGATCGATGTGTTTCTCCCTTTTCTTTCGTTAAACATATCTATAAATGCCTAGGGGATATTTTTTTTACATTGTTACTGCAGCTTTTTATTTCATGCCCTTGTTCAGCGGACAATGAAAAACTTTAACATGTTGAATCTATAATATATTATCCTCAAAGGTCATTGACTACATGTATGCCGAGATTCATTAGCATTTTGGTTAGACTTTTGTTGTTTAGGTCATTGAGTAAATCAACTATGTGTTGTGATACTTCACAACCATCCATTTGTTCTAGGTAATATAACATGTTAAGTCATGGGTTGTAAGTGTTTTTGTTTTGGCGAGTTAGTGGCAAGCCAATAGTTTCCAATTTTCATAGAATTCACTCGTGGAGTTTTCGAGCGTGGAGATCTCATTATAAATACTCATCTTCGGGATATGCTTTAATAAGCGGACCTTGTATTTGATTTGAGGATGGAAACATATTCTGTTTATATCTACTTAGCTCATGTCATCCTCGTTGAGTTCTTTTGTTCCTATTTACTATTGTCTCATTTAGGAGGTCCTTTTGCTCGTCTCTCTCTCTTATTTAGTGTATCCAAGGTGGGTGATCGGGTTTTAGATCAACCTAAATCTTTCATTTTTAATCGTCACATTGTTTTATCTTCTCCTTAATATTTCCTTCTTTGCTCTTATTTTCATAAAAATTCAAATCCATTCGTCATTGTTATAAAACAACACAAAAAAAAGTTGAAAAATGCATTTTTAGTTTTTGTTCTACCTTTCTTTTCTCGTTCTATGTTTTTTGTTCTCATCGTTACACATATCTAATGCCTTTCGTGTGTCAACCAATACTCATGTAACCCTCTTACATCTTTACGGTTGATTTCACGAAAGCAAAAGCAATGGTGCTATGCTATTTGTTGATTGGCCCTCAAACAAGTTGTTATCCTAATAATTAATGTGTAAGTTGTGGCACTCTTCTCAGGTTAGCTAATGACGGTTCATTCCTTGGCGAGATATCGGTTTCTTTGTAGGTTTCGGGGGATATACGAGACCGTGAACACTGTTACCCGATTGAAATAGGTAACCTAACCTCAAAATGGGAACTCTAGCCCAAAAAGACTCAAAAAACATGAAAAAAACACCCCAAAAACAAAAAAAGTGTATTCCAGAACGCACTTGGTTTTTTTTTAAGGTCAAATTTCAACATTTTATAAAATTATGCTAAAAACAAAATTGTTTCTTGAAAAAAGGATTGAAAAAACACCCTCAAAACAAAACCAGTTGATGTTGGAATAACAAAAAAAAATTTGTGTCATATTTTTGACATTTTTAAAAATAGAAATAACATTTTTTAATTTTTAAAATTCAAACATTAAAAAAAACCTAAAATTTAAGAAAAAAATAAATTTAAAAAATAAAAACATTTTAAAGCTTAAAATTTAAAAATATATAGGAATAAAAAAATAAAAATAAAAACAAAATAAAAATTTTAATTCAAACATTAAAAAAAACCTAAAATTTAACCCAAAAAAAAAATTAAAGACTAAAATTTCAAAATAAATGAAATAGAAAAATAAAAATATTAAATTAAAAAAAAAAGAAAAAAAAAAAATGTTTATTAAATTAAATTTAAAAAAGAAAATGTTTATTAAATTTAAATAGTGCTACTTGATTTTATCATGAATGACAACTTTAGACACTTTGGCCTTAGTAAAAAGCTTATTGAAAGTAATCCCCTTACCCCGAGGATTTATGGTCTTCCTAAGATTCATAAGGAAGGTGTTCCCCTTCACCCCATTGTCAACACCATAGGTGGTCCGACTTATCTGCTCGCTAAATTTTTAGCTAGTAAGTTGAAGCCCCTTGTGGGTCGCACCGACTCTGTCAAAGATTCTTCCTCCTTCATTAATGAATTGAAAGACATTAAGTTGGATCCAGATGATAGGTTTGTGAGTTTTGATGTTGTATCATTATATACTTGCATTCCCATTAAGGAAGCCATTGATGTCATCTCTCGTATTACGGATCCTCATACTGCGCATCTTGTGGAGATTTGTCTTACCTCGACCTTCTTTAGTTTCGAGGGTGTTTTCTTTGAACAGACCTGTGGTGTGGCCATGGGTTCCCCCCTTTCCCCTGTTGTTGCTAATCTTTTCATGGAACACTTTGAATCGAGGGCCCTTTCCTCTTCCCTTTTTCAACCGAAGCTTTGGAAAAGGTTTGTTGATGACACCCGTGTATTGTGGCCCCATGGTAAAGAGAAATTAGACCTTTTCTTCCAGCATCTTAATGATCAATCTGACTTCATTAAGTTTACCATGGAATTCGAAGTTGATGGTAGCCTGCCCTTTTTGGATGTCCTTCTTTCGAGAAATGATGATGGTTCCTTCTCTCATCAAGTTTTTAGAAAGAAGACCCATACTGAACAATATTTACATGCTAGTTCTCATCATTTCCCGGCTCAGAAGCTTGGGGTTCTCAGTACCCTAGCAACCAGAGCCTTTAGAATCTCAGATGTGAACCACTTTGAAGGTGAAAAATCACATCTCCTTAATGTCTTCTGTAAGAACAGTTATAGCAGGGCCAGTGTCTTAGAGCTTTTCAAAAAGCTGATAAAGGTCCAAAGGTTAAGAAAGATCCTTATGATCGGTTATCTGGAGTTCACCTTCCTTTTATCCAAGGTACTACTGATAAAATCGCAAGGATATTGAAGAAACACAATGTCTCTTCAACTTTCAAGCCTCTCCGCACTATCCGTGGTTCTCTTAGATCGGTTAAAGACCCGGTTTGCCCAATGGATGGTAAGGGTGTTTATTTAATTCCATGTTCCTGTGGGACCCCTTACATTGGTGAAACTGGTCGATCTATTAACCAAAGAATTCATGAACATGTCGCTGACCTTAGACATGGTAGATCTCGGTCCTCTGCCTTGGTAGAGCATGCTGAAAAAACAAATCACCATATTTGTATTGAAGATACTAAGGTTATTGCAACTATTGACCACTTCCACCACCGAAAGTTAAGGGAAGCCTTGGAAATAGAAAAGAGGTCGGTTAACCTTAATAGGGATGATGGGTGGAATGTTAGCAGATGCTGGATTCCTGCTCTTTACTCTTAGTCGATCTTGATTTCTCTTTCCTGATGTGCTCCTTTTATTTTTCTAATTTGGTTTTGATTAGTATTTTTGTTTTGTTTTTATTATATATATATTATTTATTCATTTATTTATTTATTTTTATTTCTATTTTTAAATTATTATATTTTTATTTTTATTTTTAATTAATTAATTAATTTATTTTTATTTTTATTTTTAATTTTTTTATCAGTATTATTTATCTATTTATTTATTTTATTTTTACTTTTATTTTATTCTATTTTATTTTGTTTTTTTTAAATTTTTAATTTATTTATTATTTATTATTTTATTTTTTTTCTATTTATTTATTTTTTATTTTTATTTTTATTTTTATTTATTTATTTATTTTTATTTTTATTTTTAGTAATATTAAATTAATTTATCAATTAGTTCGTATTATTATTATGACTTATTTATTTATTTGATTTGATTTCATTTTATATTTCATTTATTTATTTGATTTGATTTGATTTTATATTTTATTTTTATTTATATAGAATTTATAATAAAAATTAAAAAATAAATAAATAAATAAAGGATAAAAAATAAAAAATAATTTCCTATTCTAGTCGTAAACTAGTCGTTTTTCCAAATCGCGATAGTTGGAGTCGTCTGCTCTCCTTAAACCGGTTTCGATCGCATTTTTCATCTTGTTCCGATGATGAACCACACTCAATGGTTCGAAACGCACGAAACGCGTCACAAAAATTCCTTGATGTGACTTCTCAATTTAGTAAATTTTACACCATTTTTATTGGTTTTTTTTTTATTGTTTTTATATATATATTTTTATCTAAGTTTTGTGTTTTATTACCAACATGAAAATCACCACTCTAAAAAAAAAAGGTTGATGCTGCATCAATACGTTTCAAAATTAGCATGAAAATCACCGCTCTTAAAAAAAAAAAGTTGATGCTGCATCAATACGTTTCAAAATTAGCATGAAAATCACTAACATTTTAAAACAAATATTCATACTTCATAAATAAAAATATTAGAGTGTCAACCATTTTTATATGATTTTTTATAGTCGAAGCGCTGTGGGGTGGTTTATTATATTAATATTTCACGGTCGAATTATGTTCATAACAATTGGAAAAAAAAATGTTGCCCTGTTTCTATTTTAAACCTGTTTTTTGAAATACAGAGCCATGTTTATATGATTGTTTATAGTCGAAGTGCTGCGGGGTGGTTTATTATATTAATATTTCACGGTCGAATTATGTTCATAACAATTGGAAAAAAATGTTTCCCTGTTTCTATTTTAAACCTGTTTTTTGAAATACAGAGCCATGTTTATATGGTCTACGTATTATACTCTTTCTCTCTATATCTACAGGAACCTTTTTGCTATGAACAAGGTGGATGTTGTAGCGGGATACTAATGGAAACAAGCGAGCCTGAACCTTACATCTCGGATGCAATAGATGGTTACCAATTTTGGAATCAAGCAAGCCTGATCTTACAAGCGAGCCTGGGTTTCTGCAGATGGTTTTTATTTCCGCGAACAAGCGAGCAAGAACATACAATCGACCCTGGGTTTATACATATTTTTTCTCTATCATGGATGCTTTCTGTGTGAGGCGTATATCAACAGTACATGTCTCTACACATTTCCTGTATCTGCTTTATGATACTATTTTATGTGTTGACAGGTTATCACTATGCCTTCAAAACTAGCGATGCTGGTCTATGTTGCTGGTTTATTGATATGGTCTGATGGTATTTTTATATTTTGGACATATCACACTCCTCACATGATTAGCGATTTTCTCTGTTCAAGGATTTTGGGTACTTTAATTTTTATTTGGAACAATGGACGTCGGTACTCTATCTATTGCTTTACTATTCTACATACTGCTATTTCACTTTATTATAGATGCCTTGGGCATATTTGGATGCTTTCTCAGATTGTCGATAATCTCCATGTGGACCGTTACTGGGTTTTATATCATGTCCCTGTATGTGACATGGGGTATTTTTCTATCATTGTATGGGGTGGGACTTCCACTTTTCTGGATGGATATTTGGGTTCCAATATTCAGATGTGAAAATGTAATGACTTCATGGACTGTTTTTCTTCATATAATATATTCAAAACAACGTTTTTTCTCTTGTGAAAAGAAAAATATTGTTTATAGTTGAAGTGCTGTAGGGTGGTTTATTATATTAATATTTCATGGTCGAATTATGTTCATAACAATTGAAAAAAAAAATGTTGCCCTATTTCTATTTTAAACCTGTTTTTTGAAATACAGAGCCATGTTTATATGATTGTTTATAGTCGAAGCGCTGCGGGGTGGTTTATTATATTAATATTTCACGGTCATTGGAACACCCACAATTCATAACAAATATTGGAGATTTATTGTCTTGTTTTAAAGTTTCATTTTTTTTTTTTAAATTGAACCCGTCGTCGGTATACCGACGCTTTGTAAGCGTCGATCTTCCGATGTCTTGAACGATTTTCGTCGGTCTTGTGACTTCCATTGATATTGCGACAGTTCTTCCTAGGGTCGATATTGTGATGCTTTTGGAATGCGTCGGTATTGCGACGCCTATGGGACACGTCGGTCTTGCGACACTTTTGTAATGCGTCAGTCTTGCGACACTTTTGTATGGTGTCGGAATTGCGACAGCTTAAAAACGTCGGAAGAGCGACAGTATAAAAACGTCGGAAGAGTGACGTTCAAAACGTCGGACCACATTTCGTTGGAATTGCGACAGTTTACAAATGTCGGAAGAGCGACGTTCAAAACGTCTGACCACATTTCTTCGGAATTGCGACAGTTTACAAATTTCGGAAGCACGACGGTTTGGGAAACGTCAGAAGAGCGATGCTTGTTTGGAAGCGACGGAAAAAGTGTCGATATTGCGACACTTTGTCAGTGCATCGGAATTGCGACGTTATGGGAAACCACGTTTTTCCCATCCTTGAACTGTCACTTTTGCGACGACTATGTGTTGGAATAGCGACGAAGTGGCTGTCGGAAATTGCGCCAAATTTTCTAGTGTACGTGAAGAATATCGAGATTTGGTTTTCCTCTGAGCACTGCTCACTTTAGAAAATTCGATCACTATCACCTCTGTGTGTGTCTTCCAAATGATCCATCAAGTCCTTCTTATAATATTCTCATTGAGCCTTCAACGACTGAGATTAAATTTTGACTTGATCTACGTCTTCTCTAGAATATTCACTCTTTATTTTATTAATACACTTTATTATTTTAATTTCCTAAGTTTAGAATTAGGGTTCCATTAAAAATAATTAATTATTTTAATAAAACACACTCTGAGTGGAATTTTCAAAAACGATTTTTTGGTTCTTTGGAATATATGTATCTAAGCCTCCCTGTAAATTTTGAGACTTAGAGAATATCTAATGCTACCACAAATCAACACACTAGAGCTCTCAGTGATGGCAAATACTTTATCACCTTCATTGATGATTACTTAAGGAAAACTTGGATCTACTTCCTAAATACCAAGGATGAGGTCTTTATTTGGTTTAGAGAGTTTAAATCTCTCGTGGAGAACATGAAAGGGAAGAAAATAAAGGTGTTGCGCTCAGATAATGGTGGATAATATATAAACATAGACTTCACATATTTCTGTGCAAAAGAGGGCAACAGAGAGAGTGGAAAACTCCATACAATCCACAACATAATTTTGTAGCAGAGTGAAATAATAGAACTATTGTTGGGGTAGAAAAAAACTATGTTATATGAAATAGACCTGCCTAGATTCTTATGGACAGAGGCATGTAACACAAATTTGTATATCCAAAATAGAACTCCTCACAAAGAATTGGGGAAGAAAATGCCCAAAGGAGTTTTCACAGGGAGGAAACTGAAAGGAGGTAACCTCCGGATATTCAGAAGTCTGGCATATTGTCACGTACCATATGAGAAGTGAATTAAACTTGATCAGACTGCAAAAAAGGGGTATTTGTAGGATACAGTGAGACCTTAAAATCATACATGATATACATTCCTAGCAGCAGGAAAATTGTAGTAAGATGAGATGCTAAATTAATGGAAGATAGAGCTTTTAGGAAATATCGCGATATTCCACCAGAGGATCATCCAATAGAAGTTCCTTTAGTCCAACAACAGTAGGGGTAGTAGGGAGGACATGCAGGAGGAAAAAAACCAGGATCGAGTACAATGACTAGTACTAACATTTCATCGGGAGGAGAAGATTATTGAAATTCTCAACAGATATAACAACGGGAATAGGAGGAAGAATTGAGAGAACCTTCTACCACCAGTGGTAGAACCAATAGGGAGGCACGACAGACACTAAGGGATGCAGAGTAGTTCATTAGATCTCCGAGAACCAAGAAGAGGCAGTGTAGACAACCTTACAGATACCAAGCATTGGTAGCACAGGTATAAGAACCCTCCAGTTTTTAGGAAGCCGTACAACACCAAGTATGGGTGGATGCCATGGCAGAAGAGTACAATTATATCATGAAAAATTATGTCTAGTAAGTTGTGCCTAGACTGGAGGATAAATCAGCTGTAGGATCGAGATGGATCTACAAGATCAAGTACGCTCCAGATGGTAGCGTGGAGAAGTACGAGGACAGGTTCGTAGCAAAGGGGTATGCGAAAAAAGAAGGATTTGACTATGCGGAGACCTTTGCCCCTGTAGCTAGATACACCTCCATCAGATCTGTTATATCCCTAGAAACTCATATGGGATGGGAGATTCAACAAATGGATGTCAAGACAACATTCTTGAATGGGGTGATAGAAGAGGAGGTGTACATAGAACATCCTGAAGGCTTCGAAACCCATGAGAATAAAAATCATGTATTTAGATTGAAGAAAGCCCTGTATGGGATCAAGTAGACACCCATAAATTGGTATGGTCGGATTGATAACTATTTGCAGCAGTTGGTATTCATCAAGAGTGATACAAAGATCAATCTATACTATTTGATGGTGGATAATGAGGCACTAATTCTGGTATTATATGTATATGATTTGTTTCTTACAGGATCATCTAGGATCATAAAGGACTGCAAGAAGAGTCTTGAAGAAGAATTCTACATGAAGGATTTGGGGTTGGTGCATTATTTTCTAGGATTGGAAGTGTGGCAAAAGAACGGGGAGATATTCCTAGGCTAAGGAACATATGCCACAGAAATTTTGAAGAGGTTCAGGATGCAGGATTTCTGGTCCATGGAAACTCCTATGATAACCATCTGGAAGAAAATATATGCATCAGGGGACATGGAAGTGGACTCTTCCTTGTATATAAAACTAATTGGATCAGTGATGTATCTAGTCAACACTGGGCCAAACATTTGTTTTGTTGTCAAAACCCTTAGTCAGTTCATGGTGGAACCAAAACGGGTAAATTGGGAAGAAGCTAAGCACATTCTCACATATGTGCGTGGAACAGTCATATACAGGTTGAAATACACCCGAGGAGATGATGTCAAATTGAGCAGGTTTAAAAATGAAGAATGGGCAGGAAATTCAATAGACCGAAAGAGTACCTCTGGGTATTGTTTCAATGTTGGATCAGGAATGATCTCTTGGTGCAACAGGAAGCAGAAGTTATTAGCACTGAGATCAACTGAAGTAGAGTATATGGCACCCAAAATTGCAATGTGCAAAGCCATATCGCTTAGGAATCTTCTTGTGAGCTTGTTCATGAAGAGGATGGCACTGAGTAGAGTTTACTTTGACATTCAAAGTTGTATCAAGCTCTCTGAGAATAAGATGGGTCCTCAGTTAAAAAAACAACTAATATAAGAAATTTGCAGTGTAATAGCAGCTGGAAGCAATAAGCAGGGTCAACAATAGCATATATGCATCAACGTAGTGTTGATAGGTAGCAACATCAGACATCAACAACGCAGAGGGAGATGTTGCAGAATAAGAGCAGTACCTCAGATGGTTGTATTGCTAGAGCACATCCCTCGCTAATAGGGAGTGTTAATTTGTGGTAGCATCAGATGTGTTCTAAGTCTCAAATTTTGTAGAACGATTTAGGCACATGTATCCCAAAGAACCCAGAAAGAGTTTTGGGAAATTCCACTTAGATCATGTTTTATGAAAATAATTACTTATTTTTAATGGGACCCTAAGTCTACACTTAGGAAATTGAAATAATTAATGGATATTAATTAAAACAGAGTGTGGTCCAGGGGGGCAACTCAAATGGTTAATTCAAGAAATGTGAAATTGTTGTAACTCGAAAGACCCAAGTTCAAATCCCCCTTGTTCTGACTCGAGATGCGGGGAGGAGGACATATCGTGGCCCCCCAGAGGTTTTCTAGTAGTTACTTGTCAGGCGGGCTGCTTGGTTCCTTTGGGTTCAAAAAATAATAATTTAAAACAGTGTGAATCTTCTAGAGAAGACGAAGATAAAGTTAGTTTAATCTTAGCCGTTGATTACCTATTTAATCTCATCCATTGAAGTCTCAATGAGAATATTGTAAGAAGGACTTGGTGGGGAATTTATAAAACACATCGAGACAGAGAAATAATCCAGAGATCAAAATTATTTAGTGAGCAGTGCTCAGGGAGAAGATCGATCGAGAGGATTCTCACAGAGAGGGGCATGGATAATTTCCATGTGGAAGAATTCTTGATCTGGAGAGTGCATAACAGAGGATGTAGTAGAAGCCACAAAAAACTGCGTAGAGCCAGGGATGTAGAGGCTACGCTGAGATTGTGCAGAGTTGTAGAGGGAGTTTGTTTTTCTATTGAGGAGCCAATAGAGGATCAGTGCCAATTCTCGGAGGGAGTTTTTGGAGGCCAGTAGATTCTAGTTTCTAGCTAACAGAGAGATCCAATGCAAAGACAAAAAGCAGCTTCAGTTGTGACACAAATATTTTGTGGGTGGCGCAGTCACTGCACAAAGGCAATGCAGAGAATCTCAGTTCGGGTGCAGGTCAGTGCCGCATTCCCGTGGCAGAGTGAGTTTTGTCTCACGAGATTTTTCTTGTCATATTTCTCTGTATGATTTGTTAGATTCGAAAATCATAGATTTGTACTCAGAAAATTACTACATAATATAAAAACCCTCAGTTGCTGCACCAATTTTCCCGCATTGGGTTTTTCCTGGGACAATTGTACAAAAATAACAACGTTAATGTGTGTATACTTGTATTGGTATTTTTCATTGAATTTTTTATTGTGAATACTGCAGTGTATTTTATTTCGATATTTACCGTAGCATATGTTAAATAATTTTTTTCAGTTAGAAAAATAGAATAAATTTTAATCAACTACTACAGTAGGATTTCAGATAGCGGAATTTTCACACCAAGGTCAATGTTCATTGTTATCTAGTTGCATATTCAACGAAGAATATAAGAGTGGCAAAGCTCAAAGGTTGGTTGGTTTTCTCGATTAAGGGTTTCCAAGGTAAAATCTATGTGTATTGTGTAAACATTTATGTGTGTGGCATGTTTATTTTCTATTCTTAATATCTTCTTGAAATGTTTATGCTAATTAATACTTTTAGAATAGTTTATATGTTTGGTTGATCTTTGAAATTAGATGTAAGGAGCTAGTCAATTATACTCGATGACCCAATAAGTTGTATCAAAGTTTGGTGAAATTTTTTGATATACCCAACATCCTCCTCCAACTCACTCCATTCCCCTCAAGTAGCAAGTGAAACATGAGAGGTCAAGGATAGGTTCTTTCAATAATGTTTGGTAACAACACAAGGGAAAATGCACTAATTGGGGGAACATATAGAGAAAAAAAAGGAAGAATGTATCTGGAGACTACATTATAGAGAAAATGAAGGATCATATCTTGTTCCCTACACATTCTCGAACTTAGGATACTAAATACTTTAATACTTTGGAAACATTTTAGGTGACGAAGATAATGGTAGTGGGGCATTGGAAACAGTGTACCAAGCTCATGATACCACTCTCCATGCAATTAAAATATTTGAAGGAAAAATTGAGTTGCTACGTAAAGGGGGTGTATGATGTCATATTTTAGGTGGCTCCATTAGTTGCAGAGGAGACACAACATCAACCAACTAAGGAAATTGGGGGCTCACCCTCCAACCCAGTTGTCTTGGATGAGATGGGAGTATCCTTAGGGCTCAAACTTGGTCAAACAACTATGAAGAAGTAAGTTGGATAGTCTCTCATACTTTCAACAATATAATCAGGTTCAAGATAGCAATTTTATTTTTCAATCTTTGACTAAGAATTATATATGATATTAATTATACTAGAATAACATTTTTTATTTGCTTTAAGAACTTGATTGTAAATACTATGTAAACAATATAACACAAACTTGAATATATGTAAACCTTTTAGCTAGAGGTTGAATGACTTTCCTAATAACAATCATCCAATGGCATGTTGCATATAATTGCAATTTTGATTATATCTAGTAAAATCTCAATTTTAACTTAAGAAAATTAGTTATGTCATATCTATTTTGGAATAGGACTTCCATAATTTTGATTTTATCATCAATACTTATTAGCTGGATGGTATGGATCTAACCTCCATATAATATTCTAGAATATTCTTAGTATTATACACAAATAAAATGCTAAGATTTATTTCCAAAGTAAATGTCTTTTTTTCCCTTTTAATTAAGTTCATTAGTTAAAAAAAAATGACATATGAACACGTGTTATAAGAAATGAGTTATATTTTTTTGGGCATGCGACATTGATAATCCATTGTATTGGCACATGATATTATAACACATCCTATTTACAAATCAATAATCTCTATGATAAAGTGGGGTTGAATATCCATGGTTAAAAATATCATTACATGGTTTTTTTTTTTTTTAAATTTATATATGTTTACCTTATATATTAATTATTTTTATCATTAATAATAATAATAATAATAACTATTTTAATACCCAATGGGGGTGAGATATATGGTAGTTAACTCGATGGGGATTCATTCCCACCACATTGGCCTGGTGAATAATGATCGGAATTAAAATTGGGGGGTGGCATGACCACCCCTGTACAAGCCTCGATATGCAGTGGCATTCACCTCAAGTTTGGTTAGCCTTCAACGAGGATTTAGAAGGTATGAGAATGATGGGCTTCCAGTGCCTTTTTTGAGGTTGGTGTGAAGCATTTTGGAAGGTCTATGAGTAGCAGGGGAATGTAATTTGTAGTGTTCATGTTTGTCTACTTTAATATGCGTGGACTGGGAATATATATTGGGTTCCCTAGAGAAGTTTTTGTCGAGGTAGTCACACTCTTCAATGACATCTAACCTCTAGCCCTTGATTTTGGTGCATCTCGATGAGAAAGGACACTTTCAGTCTAGTAATTGTCAATTTCCTTAACTTTTCTTGTGTTATGTGTGTATTGTTCTTATGTGTTGTGATTTGGATCGTGGGCCTTCGAGATTCTGTATTTGATTGTGAAGATTTAATTGTTAAAGTTGGTTTTTTTACTGTCAAAGTTCAAAGGGGGTCTTTTGTTCAAGTTTTAACCTATAGTGGCAAGGGTGTTGGGGTCTCTATGTCTAAATTTCAAATACGTTTTGGAAGGAAAAGGGATTCCCTTGCCTTATTTGGTCTTAAGTCTCATTAGGGCGAGTGGACTGAAGATTTTCAAGCTTGTAAGAAAATATTTTCCTTCTTTGGTGTCCCTCTTGATTCTTTTGTTGACTAGTGTAGTGATGTGTTTCAACAATCATGTTGTTGGCTCCCAAGATCCTTGAGAACCCGATGGTTTGTATTCGATGGTTCCCATTACTCTTAGTCAATGACCTGGGTGGTGAAATCTATTAGAGCTTGTGGTATTATTACCTTTGCGGAGAGTTTTGATGTTCCTGAGAAAATAACTCATATTTTCGTAAAGTCAGGGGGATTTAATTTTGAAAAAAGATATTTAGGTTTCAACTAGAAAAAAAAGGTATACAAGTATTCAGTGCGCTATTGGCTTTGGCTCTACTAAGATTCAAACTCGGTATGTAGTGGGGTTTAATGGTTTTTTTTGTGGTAGCAGTTGGAGGATTATACAGCTCTTGCCCTGCCTCGTTGATAGGAAGTCAACAATTGATCAACTGGGTACTGAGGAAATTGAGTGCACACATTGTTAGTTCGCAGTCATGGTTCCTCAAAGGATGTAGAGCCAGCGGGGAGGAGGAGGTGGTCAGAACGAGCAATATATCAACCAAGACTAGCTCTAGGCACAGGAAGCAACATAATTATTTCAGGAATCTACGTCAATAAATGTTCGCATGAAGTTGCAGATCCTAGAGAATGTGGCTACCAAGGATAAGCACTCCATTTCACATTCATAGTTGGTCAAGGAATTTGAACAAATGGTTTTGGATCCAGGTCACACCAAAGGTCGCCAAAAGAAGTATATTCAGGCTCTATTTCTTTATTGGAAAATGAAATCCTTGTTGGACAAAATTCTATTGGAAAGATAAAAGGATCAGTATGGTATTTTTTCCAGCTTGACAAATGTCAAAAGAGAGCAAGGCAATATGAGATTCTGTATGGAACAAATGTACAAATGCCTCACACACATATAGCAAAATATTCCATGTCTCGCCACTCCTTCAGCTCCACCTGGGACAAGTGCAAAAGATCTAGCTCCAGTCACATCCTTTGAATCTTAGTTTATGTTATATTTTGGTTGTTGGTTTTCGGTTCATCATTTAGTGTTATGTTCTAATACTGTTATATTGTTGGTAAAGCTGAAAATTTTGATGTTACTAAAATTTTGGATTGGTTATTCTCCCTATAGATGGGCGAAGCTTGGTTTCCCAATGGGCAAGCCCTATCCATCTGAAGATAGAAAATATGTACTAACCAATGTAAATCTTTTTTGATGAGTGAAATGATCCACTTATTAGACCACAAATAATAATAATAATAATTTTAAATAAAGTTAAAATTTAGTTAATTTTAGAAAGAAAAAAAATTCTAATTTTATTAATTCGAAATATATGATAAAATAAATGTTTTGATACTTATTATAAATTGATACTTATCAACATTTATCACTCATTTAATTTGTATAATTACACTAATATTTCCTAAAAATATAAATTATAATCATCGATCAATAAAAGCATTTATCACTCATTTAATTTGTATAATTACACTAATATTTCTGAAAAACATAAATTATAATGATCGATCAATAAGAACAAATTGGATATATTCTTATCTATCATTCCGTTTATTCAATAAAATCTGTAACAGGGCATTGTTGTTGAACCTATACTTGGTTGCCGAAGTTATCCTAGATATAAAGACCGGTTGATGATATTCTATTGGTGTATTCATCATATATCAAATATAAGTGCCATGAGTGATTTAATTGATACTCTTAAGTTAAATTTAATACATTTAAGTTCACTTAACATGAATTTCAGCTTAGAAGTAACTTATAATTTTACAAATAATTTCTCGAATCTATGGTCTATGAGTTTAGTTTCTCGACCGTGCAGGGATCGTAAGATCATTAGTGAGAATTTCTTTTTAGTATCGAAATAAATAGGAGACGGCGAACTCGAAAATTGAATCCATTCTTTTACATAAAGAAACAAAGTGGGCGCGGAACTTCCCCTTCGAAGTAACCTTTAATTAGGAGAAATCTAAGCACAAGAAATGCCAAATCTGCTGGAATAGCTCAGTTGGTTAGAGCATGTGGCTGTTAACCACAAGGTCGGAGGTTCAAGCCCTCCTTCTAGCGTCCCTCTACAGATCTTTACCCCTTACTACTTTCTTTATTTCACAGTAATTTCAAAATTTTTCATTATGTCAGATACTTCCTCAATGTTAATTTTATCACGGAAAACGATACATCTAAATTAATTCAATCTATTATTTACATAAATACCATACCAACATAGTCCATATTTTGTCAGTAATTTCAAAAATTTTCATTATGTCAGATACTTCCTCAATGTTAATTTTATCACGGAAAACGATAGTCCATATTTTGTCAGTAATTTCAAAATTTTTCATTATGTCAGATACTTCCTCAATGTTAATTTTATCACGGAAAACGATACATCTAAATTAATTCAATCTATTATTTACATAAATACCATACCAACATAGTCCATATCGACAAAATATAGCAATATAAATGATATTTATTTCATATATATTGTAAAATTAAAAAAATATCGATTTTTCACAAAAATTCTAAATTTGAACTTATCTATTAAATAAGTTTAATTTATTATAATTACTTCTATTGGAACCAAAGAACTATACCATACCAACATAGTCCATATCGACAAAATATAGCAATATAATTGATATTTATTTCATATATATTGTAAAATTAAAAAAAATATCGATTTTTCACAAAAATTCTAAATTTGAACTTATCTATTAAATAAGTTTAATTTATTATAATTACTTCTATTGGAACCAAAGAACTTGTTGATTGGTAAGAACTGACAATTCAATACTCAACTTCTACAAAAGATAATGTTAAATGTGAACCTCTGATCATCAATTGAATTAGCCCAAATACAATAAGTCAAGCCCAAAGAATAAGAATATTGAATCTTCAAAGGTGTATTAAATCCCAAAGGTGATAATACCTTGAATATACCTCAAAATGGACTTTGCAATCTTCTAGTGGATCTCATTAGGATCTTGAGAGATTTGAGAGACAAGTCTTACTGCAAAAGAAATGTTAGGATGTGTATGAGTCAAATAGAATAGACTCCCAATTAATTGTTGATACAACAAAGGATTAACATATGGTGGAAAGGATAACGCTTGATGAAAAGGAGTAGGTGTAGGCTGAATCAATGAATGACATTTTGACGTCCATGAGACTAAAAATAGTTTATGAGACCACCAGCTTCCTTGTTTTTTGCCTTCTGTAATTCAATCCTTTTCTTACTCAAATTGATGATAAGCTGACCCATCACTGAAAAGACAATGCCACAGAATTGATGCTAACATACTGCGGTAACTGGCCTTAATGTCTCTGAAAGAGTCACATTCCAAAATGAAATGTTTGTCTGATTCCACTGCGCCAGAGGTGCAAAAAGTACATACCCTTTCTTCCCAAGCTTCTTTAGGTTTCTTCCACTGTCTCATTTCACACCGAAGTTGATGTGAGTTAGTTATTAATTGAGTAATAAGAACCTTTGCTCTCCACGGAATGCTAGCTCCAATGTATTGTTTTTGTTGGAGATCACAAGTGGGGTTGAATTCCTGAACATAATACTTCTTCTTTCTACCCAACTCTTTTCCCCATATACCCTCACAGAACTTCTCCAACACAAAATTCTTTAACTCCTTGCTATTTGTGGGACACACATTCAGGTAAATATTCCTTTTTTGCATCCATTTGTTGTTTTGTCTCATCCATGATTTCTTTCTTTCACTCATACCTTCATTTAAGATAACTTTCGGCCATCTACCTCCTCCCATTTTCTCAATTCTTTTTAGATACCTTATAAGACACACCATGTCAATTGCTTCGATGGGAGTTGCCCCTGTTTCACTCAACATTATTTCATAGGGAACCAAACTTTTTATTTTGAACTTGCTCATGATCAAGCATTTTTGAAATTTTTCAATTTGTTTCCATTTTGAAACAGGGATGCTGCTAGCCCACAATTCACACACATATAATATCACTGGACAAACTAGGAGTCCAAAAAATACTTTGATCGTGTTCCAATCCCATAACTCTGCCTCTCTACATCTATTTTGAAGTGCATATAATTCTTTCCACCGTCCTAAAATTATTTTCTTTCTGCAATCCTCCCAATTAAGCTTATTGTTGAAATCGATCCCGAGGTACTTGTATTCATTTACTTCTTCAAGAATGTTGGCTTCAAAGAAGAACATATGCTGGTTTTGCTTCCTTTTATTAGAGAAAATCATTATTTTGGTCTTACTGGCATGGCTTACAATTAGCCATGCCAAAGCATTGAAGTAAATCAATGGTATACTTCTGCTGGAAATTGGAGTTCCCTTATAAATATTGAAGAACCCATAGACTAAGAAATAATGCAGAAGTCCAAGAGCTATCATATCAAACTATCCCATCAATGCTTCCTTAATACTCTAAATTATAAATGAAGAACTCCCTATGAGAATCAAATCATCCACATATAGAACTAGAATCAAGAGATTAGTTCCCTGCATTTGAGTGTAAACTGTAGGATTGTAATAACAATGGTTGAACTATGAATCAATCATCAATCTATCCATCTTCTCAAAATATGCCCGAGGAGCTTGTTTAAGACCATAAAATGAATGTTGAAGCTTGTAAATAAGAGAATAACCATATACAAAACTAGGGGCATGCTCCATGTATATTTTCTCATGTAGATCACCATGTAGAAAGGCACTCTTCACATCCATCCAACTTTGGGAAGCAGCAAGGGAAAGATCAAGGAATAGAGAACTCATCTTTGCAATAGGGGCAACGGTTTCAAAATAATTGATCTCTTTAACCTGTGAAAATCTCTTAGAAACAAGAGGTGCCTTATGCTTGTCAACAGAGACATATGTTGCATATTTGGTTCTATAGACCCATTTACATGAACCAAAATTTTCCCTTTAGGAAGAGAAATAAGATCCCATGTCTGATTCTTCATCAAGGAAGAATATTCTTCTTTCATGTAAGTCTCCCATTTAGCTATCCCAATTGCATCATAAAATTGTTGCAGAACATATCAAATGTTATAACTCAAAAGGGAGACACCAATGGGAGGAAACTGAGTATTGTGAGGGACAGGGGAAGAACAACTAAAATCAATTGGGTCATAGCCATAAGTGTCTTCACTTATGGAAGATCCTCCTCAAATTTTATTCATGATCATGCTATTCATGTTTAGGATATTCATGCTCTATTGGTGTTGAAGGCTGATTTTCATCTTCTTCATAATCTTGTTTTTCTACAAAGACAAAACCACGAGCATGATAACATGTAAATCTAGTGGAGGAGAAGGAGACAATGTGCAGTTTGAGTGCTCATGAAAATGGGAAAGCCATCTAAATAAAAAAACTTTTGATATAGAATAAAAAATCTTGTAAGCCTTCATATCCTCACAATAACTAATAAATTTTAGTGGTTGGCTCTTCTTCTCCATATTTTTTTGCTTTTTATATATAATTAAATTCCATGTTGAACTTATAAATACTATAAAGGTAGAGACATCAGGCTTGACATGGCTCCAATATTCCTCTAGGGCCATATGCAACACTTCCCTATGAGACATCCGACTTTGAATGTAATTGGCACAATTCACTACTTCAACCTAGAAAGAAGGTGTTATGTTCTTGGACTATATCATATGGTTTTCCATGTTTTTCAGTGTCTGGTTCTTTCTTTCAATGATGTCATTTTGTGGAGGGGTAGGGAAGAAATTGTTGATGTTGAATGCCATTTTCTTTGAAAAAATCCTTGAATGCTTGATTGACATACTAACCCACATAATTTGTGCATATTTTCTTGATAAAAATAGGGGTTGACTTCTCAACAAAATATTTGCAGGTTTTAAAAGTAGCAAATACCTTACTCATGTACTTAAAAAAGTATACCCAAGAACCATGCAAGAAGTTGTCAATGAAAGTGAAGGCATACTTAACCCATGAAAATGAGCGATGCAGAAATGAAATGAGATTATTGTGTACCAACTCAAGATGTGTTGTAGCATGTAAAGCCTTTCTTTTAGGAAAAGGATATTGATCTTGTTTCCCAAGAACACAACTTCGAAAAAATCAGAAAGTGTAAGAAACTTTGGGAAGACTATGCACCAAATTTTGTATTCTCAGCAGTTGCAAATACCTATAGTTAAGATGGCCAAATTTTCCATGCCAAAGTTTGCTCTAAGAATCAGCATGCAGAATGAAAGAATAATTTGAGGAAGGTTCAAACCAAATAAACTTGTACAAGCTGGGACCATGATCAAATCACATGACTACATCATTAGAAGAAAAATCCATTGTTTCCTATTACCAGAATGACATATTTAATAAATAGAAAGTTTATTGAAAAATATGTCAGGAGTAAGAACATCATTAATGCACCCATCATCTAGTTACACAATGCCTTACCTGAAAACATCAAGTTGTATAAAGTCTCTAATTGAAATTTGTGAAATACTACATGTTAGTACCCTATAAATTATAGGATCTCAAGGTGACTGGATACTTCATATTTCGTGCAAGGTTTTCATTATTGAAAGGCTTTTCAAAATTCAAATGATTTCAAATAAAAAAGAAAAATGAAAAAAAAAAGAGAAAGAAAAGAGGGTATAAAAAATAAAGAAAAAGAAAAGAGAAAAGAGAGAAAATAAAAGAAAAAAAGAAAAAAGAAAGAAGAACCCAAAAAAAGAAGAAATAAAACTAAAAGTACTGCAAGTTCAAATGCCACTACTCTTTAGATAGGTCTGTCCAGTCATACAATTTAATCATGATTGGACAATTTTCAATTTTTGTTGATAGGTTAGAAAATAAAGATTTTCCAAACTGTTTAATGTTGGCTTATCAGTAGATAGACCTAGAAAATGAGATTGGTTCAACAACTTAATCTGAACCAATAGGAGAAATAAGGGATAGGGGTTAGGTTAGAATGTTAAAATAAAATGTTCAGGGTTTGCAAAGCTAAATGCACCCTACAAAGGAAGAAAAAATGTTAGACGAGTAGTTCGGGAAGGTAGATATGTAAGGGGGAAGAAACGAAAGGAAAAAATGAAATGGGGACTTCAAAATCCTTTGAGGGGAAATCTATTTCATCTTAAGCCTCGTACAAGTCCCACCAAGCACCAAATCACACTTCGTAAGTTTAAAGGGACAATGCAAAAGAATATGGTAAAGTCTGCGATCTGCATGTTGCGGGTGGTCCCACATTCCATGCTAGGTCACTTCCCTCTCCCTGCACATCGAATTTCGAAAGTGTAAAAGGGTAGCACTAAAAGAAAATGGTAAAGTCTGTGATCTGTAGGTTGCGGATGGTCTCACCTTCCCTGCTACGTCACTTCCCCCTCCCCACACATCGCACTTCGCAAGTGTAAAAGGATAACACTAAAAGAAAATGGTAAAGTATGCAATCTATGGGCTGCGGGCGGTCCCACCTTCCTTGCCACATCACCTCCCCCTCCCCGCACCTCGCACTTCGCAAGTTTAAGGGTTTACCCCTACTACTAATAACTTAATCCCCCGATGTGCGATTTGCGATAGCTGTGGGGCCCTCCCTGCCACATCACCTCCCTCTCCCTACACATCGCATTTCGCAAGATTTAAGGTTTACCTCTACTGCTCATAACTGAATCCTACGGTGTGAAATTTGTGATAGCCGTCAAGTACCACTTCCTTGCCACGTCACACATTCCCTCGGTGCTCATCCCCGAACCTGGGCCCATAGTCCCGTCACCTCGTCTCATCCTCACTAAAAACCTCCCACCTTACCCTCCATCTCCGCTCCTCACCTCGCCATCGACGACCCTCAAGCCATTTCGCCCCCCCCCCCCCCCCACCCCTCAGCTGTCGGACGTTAACAAAGGCGGGGGTGTAGAAATTTGAATAATAGCTGAATTATTCATCGAGATTATCCTGATTACACACTATTTAAGCTTCATGCATAATACATAACCTCTTCTACAATTGATCATCAATATGCGGAAATAGAAGCAGTCGCATGCGCACATAAACACAATAGTCAAGCACACATATAACACAGTATGTAATGGGGAAAGCATACAGCTGAAAACCCCCAACTATCTGTATATTATAATGATAGAGAATCATGTAACAATCATAGTACAATACTCCTCACAAGTACTCAGTACTATCTCCAATGCTACACACAAACTAGCTCAGATCTGAACAAGTCACAGGTTCAAATCTCCTCCACTGTTTGCCTGCCTCTACTGCGCAATCCAAGATGAGAATGAATTAGATCCAAGTTCGAATCCCTCCCTCTTTAACTGCGCAATCCTCATTGGAAATCTCAATCAATGTGTGTGCAAATCTCATGCACAAGTATAGTCACAACTGATAGCCACACTCACCCTTTCACCCACCTCTAACAATGGTCTCCACTGAACTGTCCATGCATTGCAGTTAACTGATGTGTTCTTTAGTTGATTTATGAGTTAATAATTAGTGAATTAATTAATAATTAATTCACACCACTCATCACTAGTGTATTTATCAGTTAGACTAAATACAACTAGTTCAACTAAGTTAAACCGAACACAACTCCACCAACTGCCTCATCAACTCCACCAAACTCTGCCACATGAGTTCTAACTGAAGTCAACCATGCAATAGCTCAACTAACCCCTAGGAATAGCGTAATTCCTTCTGTCAGCTGCATGTGCCACATCCAAGAATCAAACTGAAGTGCTCCAAGAGGATAAGATAATGTTTATAGTCTAAATATTATTAAGGGTTAATAATATTCGACCGTTCTATTTTTAGCCCGGCAGTCTAAAAATAGAAACCGCCCAATGTCTAAAAATAGAGGTCCATCTATTTTTACCAACTCGACCAATCATCCATAAATAGCATCCTGCAACTCATAGACCATGATCCATATGTCTAAAAATATACTTTGCGACGAAAATCACCTGTGTGGCCCCCCACCTAGTTTTGGTGATCACTTTCCAACTAGGATCAGGAAAGATGTTTCAGGATGCCTCCTTCAGTGTTTCTTGTTGCAATCTTCAACAGGGGGTACGGAATGAGCAGTAGTTTCCAAAAGGATTTCTAAAAGGGAGGCACCCCACTCAGATGTGCAGAAGATCTTACAAGCCAATGAGTGAGTCCCTACCCGGCCTCTCCTTATGGTCGAGCCTTAACTTAAAGCGCATATACTAATTGACTTATTTTGGGTCCTTGCCAATATTGGCAGGCCCAAGGGTCACTGTCTCCTTATTCTGAGGTTGAGCCCATTACCGCCTACCCCTACACGTGTCGCGCTCCCACCATTTCGCACTGCCCTCTCCATTACTGCTTACCACCTGAGCCCCCCTCCGAAAATTTGTTTCCACTTTCCTCCAAACCGCTGCCTCTCGATGACCATTGCTAATGCCGCCACGCCACGTCCTCCATCACCTGTCCACTTCGCCCCGTCACATCCCCTCCCACCAATAGCACTGTTGCACCATGAATGGTTGGGTTGTTATCCAACGGACCCGCGCCAACTCAATGGTTACCCTCCGGCCACATGTTAAAACCTGAATTCACCGCGGTGCCAAAGTTTGCATTGCTGTTACTATTGAATTTCTACAGGTTGTGACATTTACAGACAACTGCAGAGGAGATCACGACCAAACACCTTGGCCGAAGGGTAAAATTGTGAATCAAAGAAGGAATAATCAACACTCTGTGAGCCTGGTTACAGTTATCGTTCCAGCTAATTCATTTTTGATCCCGATCCCCTTGGGTCTTACCCCTTCCTCAGAATAAATTCATACCGTTTCTCCCTTCTCTATTCCTCTTCTCTGGCAACCCATTCTCCATTTCAGGTGAAATAGAGAGCGAAAAATAAAATCACGCCTCCCAAGGAAAATCAACAGCATTTCAATCCCATGGTCTACCCCCAGGTATACTTGGACCATATTCCCCTGGCCAACAATGACTACAAGATCCACGAGACAAAGTCAGACCTCGACCTGTTCGATGTCTACTACTGGCTCGAGGATAAGCTCCTTGATGAAGCAGATGGTATTAGCCTGTGGAAGACCAGGCTTCCAAATTATATCTTCCCTAGAACCCATAGCTGCCCTGAGATAATTAGAAAATTTCAGTCTTGCTATGATATTAAGCAAAGAACCATAGTGAACCCTGCAGGAGAGATTTTGTTTCATGTAAATGCCCCATCCATTCAAGAGATGTTACAGGTTCCCATTGTTGAGAACACTGTCCTTTCTTCATATGAGGCCCTTATAGGACTATACCAAGGATTATATTTTGCCAGCAGGGCCAAAACATTAGAGCTTTTCATGACCCCCAATGCACCAACGCCTATAACAAATCTCTCGTATCCATCATCCACCTTACCAGAAAGAACCTAACACATTGTCACTACCCTGTCTTATTTTTTAGGTTATCATAATGATCAGTGGATAGATGAAGCCATACTTGGTTTCTTGTCTATCCTCTCTGCAGATGCCAAGCCCACTGTTATGTTCAACTATGCTTATTTCCTTACTGATGCAATCTATTAGTATGAATCTTAATCGCAAGCGTACGAAAAAGGCTCACTTTACCCGTGCATAACAAACAACCCTAACAGCAAAGATGGCTACCAATATCCTTAGATCTGCAATTAGTTGACTAAGATGAATGCTGCAAAATCTAGATCTATGCATTAAAATACATTAAGCAGTGAATAAAAGAAAGAGTTGCTCCATGCATCCAATAGACAAGACAAGGTTGTTTTAAAGAATTTTTGTATTTTTTGACACCTGGGAAGGAAACATAGAAAGATGTTACCAGTCCTCCTCAATGGGATGGGTTCTAGTAAGTCCCCAGCACTTCAGATCTAAAATCCCTCTCTCTTGATAGTGTAGAAAACCCAGACAAAAATGGAACTCAAAGGGAGTTCCTATGAAAAATGGTAGCAAAATATGACAATGATGGTGGATCAAAGTCAGATCAAAAGTATAGATCCAGAGTGATCTTTAGGCAACAAAAGGTAGTGAATGAGTGGAAAAACCCTTCTATTTATAACAAAATATTGAGTTAATCTAGATATTGGTACATAATTAAAATATTATTATTCAAATCAAGATCCAACTTTTATGGAATATTTTATTATATTTGTTGGAGGGAAAAAGAATTTGACTTTGGTCAAATCCCTTTATTTGTAAATAATAAATAAATAAATGATTTATTTATTATTTAAGGATGTGGTTGAGTAATAATCAAATAAATAATGATTATTCAATTATTTATAAGTGATTTAGTCAAATTTAACAAGAAATATTATTTAAATAAGGTTTAAATAATTATTCCTAGAAAATAATAAGATAAATAATGATTTATCTAATTAATTTTCCTGTTTTAGGTTAAATATGACCAGGAATATTAATTAAATTGTTGTTTAACTAATGTTTCCTTGAGGAAACGTCAAACAAATGTGGATTTATTTAATATTTCCTCATGGGGTTTCTTTAGACCATAAACAACTTTAAATAAATGTGGTTTACTAAGTTATTTTTCATAGTGAAAGCAATTTTACTTAGGGTAAAATTGGTCTTACATGGTGTACTTTGGTCCATATAATAGTAACAAAGTTAGATGACCAAAAAATGGTGTGGTCAGACACTTCTCAGCCGTGTCGCATTAGAGCTAATCGTATGACTGAAATACGTTGTAAGAACTCAATCACTAGACACCAAAGGGGAAGTCAGAGAGAGAAATATAAGGTAGATCAAAGCTGCCAGAACGTGCTGACCCGAGGAGTGCGAGATCAGGTCAGGCAAAGTATCTTTTATGAGTGAGTACCTGTGCTATAGGCGGCGGGGGAGGCATACCTATGCCCGCTGAGACAAATTACAAAGAATAATGTGTCCATTAAACAAGGGACTGAACTATATAGTACATGCTGGCATAAACATGAGCCAAATAAAAACATGATAATGAATCCCACATACATATTGTGCCTGGGATAACAGCCAGGACTTATATAATAAAATCTGAGTACATGAGATATAAGTACAACCAAAGTGCCCCTGTAAATAGGAAAGGGATCTGAAAATATGACTGATACATGGATGCGATGATGAATCAACTCGTATTCTCTAAAAAAAGGCAACTCGATGATGCTGCCACACAAAAAAGGTCCAATGGGGACCATAAAAACATTAGTACATGATGGTTACGATGAAAATCGACACGAGCAAGGAGAGTATGGAGGCAAAGTAGTGCCCCAAGTACAAGTGTTGCAAGTGAAGAAATTTGATTTTGAGGAGTTGTGAAGTGACCCTTCTTGGAAAAAATTTGTCCTAGTGAAGTATCAAATCACGAAAAATAACATATATCCATTTGAGGGCTCAGTGAGAGCTTTCCAACGGTATAGATGGTTTGTCAAGCTGAGCTATGGTTTGGTCGCAACAGGCGAAAGAAACATCAGTGGTTTCTCTTTTAATAAGGCATTTTCCCTCCAAATTCACTCATTTGCATGTGGAGCTGTGGTGAATGTAGAGAGGAGAGAAGGCCCTAAATCTTGCGGCAATCGTAGTGGACAAACCGACTGTTGGAATTGAGATCCGTCAGTTGCAGGTAAGAGGCCTAACCCTACTCTTTCGTTTCAGTGGATTGAAAGTTCAGTTTAGGTCCCCAGAGCTCAGGAATAGACCCCTTCTCCTCTTCACGGCCGGGTTGCACTTTTTGGGGCAAAAAATGTGACCTGGGTAGCAAGTTTTGGGCAGAAAACTGCGACTTGTCCTAGGATTGGGCCTGAAAAGTGCGACCTGACAGAGAGGGGTTTTTCTGTACTTTTTTTTGTCTGAGAACTGGGTTTTTATGTTTGGATACAGTCTTTCCTGTTTTTACACTGACAATATGATGGTTTTGTGCATATATGGCAGAATTACAGATCAACTGGAGAGAGAGAGACCTGGGCACATTACAGTTGGAGATCTGAGAGGATCAGGGTTTCTGTAGTGCATTGGCCAGGTTTAGGGTTCTGAAGTTTGTGGAGAATCCTATTATGAGAGTTTGAGAGCCCTTGTTGGCCCGGATTGTCAGTTATTGGGATCTAGACCATGAGGTATTTATAGTGCAGGGGCACCGGATCGAGTTGACAGTCCAGGATATAAATTTTCTGACTGGTCTCCCACCACTTGGGATGGTAGGGAATACTTAGCCAGTGTTACCACGAGGGTGGAATGTCATGGATTTTTTAGAGCGCCATTGTCGGCCAGGTCTCCATGTCAAAGGGACACAGATACCCATCGCGGATCTAGAGAGGTTAGATACCCGTGCTGTGGCTGCAGTGGTGCTGCGAATCCTGGGCAACCAGGCACTCCGCCACATCACTGGAGGGCAGATGATTCTTGTGGAGAGTGTGTTGAGTGGGACCTATTATGGGTGGGCCCAGATGATGCTATCGGCATTGAAATGACAATTTTCACTATGCAAGTGGCAAGTGAACCATGACTATGCATATGGTACAGTTTTGTGCTCGCTCTTCTTCGAGAAGATCCCGACACTTTGACCTTGCATACAACTCCGGGATGGGGGCCCGAGGGAGCCCAAGATGCGTCGGTGGGGGCGACTACTGTGAAAAGGAGGAGGTAGGGTGGTCGGACGGGTGTTCTGACTAGAGTTATTTTCTCATTGGGATCAGATGCCATTGTACATAGACAATTGTCCCTATAGTGGGATGAGTTATCGTGGGGACCCAGATTTACAACTGCCGCCTGGTCGAGTATGGGGGCACGATGGTAAGTGAAAAATTGCTAATATTTTATGTGCATTGTAAAGTTTCAGAATATTGTATATGGTACTGATTCTTCCAATTTTGGTATGCAGATACAACACCGGTAAAACTAGCCGGGTATATGGGATGGCCTGCAGTATCAAGAACTCCCGGACCTAGTGGATCAAGAGCGCCACAAAATGAGGATGCAACAACCCTCCTGGAGTGGACAAGGCCTCCATGATGTCATCATCACAATAGAAGATGGAGTGACTGGAGGAAGGGAGACCACATGACGTGGTGAAGCTACTTGCCTCATCATCATGAGAATAAAGGTTCACATGCGCATCATCATGGGGGACGACAGAAGAACAAGCAAATAATGGATCCACCGATGTTGAGCCCAGGGTGATTTATGAAGGGAGGTCGAGCAAAATGGAAGGGGAAGTCTTGAAGGGAGTTTCCATCGAGGGTCTCATGGATGATGATAGGTAGAGGATGGTGGCTGTAGGCTCCATCATCTCGACATCAGGAGGGGGAATGTCAATGGGAGCAGGTGAATCTTCAAGCTAGCCTGCAGCATATTGTACAAGGAAGAGAGAGGCGGATTGGTTCTATTCAACCTCGTACTCCCGAACTACCTCTAAAGAGGCACAGTAATGCGTAAGATGGGGACAATGGTGAGAATAATAGCCATGGAGATCACACAAAGCACAAGGTTGGTTGGTGCGAATAGTCTTAGGGTTCTTGGCTGCAGTCGAGGAAGAAATAGAGGCTTCAGGGACCATAGACTCAGGGAACGCAACATCAACCATGGGCTTGATACGGGGCAACTCAGGAAAGGTATGGGTGGCATGACTGACGACATCACACAAAGCAAAAGGCTTTGGAGGCGAAGGAGGAGCAGGGTCAGTCAGGGCAGCCTTTTCTTTTGATGCCCTCTTGCGAGCTTTTCTCTTTTTACCCGAAGCTGTCGCAATATGAGAGGGTTCCTATTGAGGTGGCTGAGGCACTATAGCAGCGGGAGAAGTCATGGGGACCGGTTGAACCGGGATCAAAGCAAGATAAGTTTTAGGTTGACCAGGCGGGGTAGCGGCTAGGGGATCGAGGTACCAGATGGGAATCCCCAGGGTCAGGTTAGGAAGAGATATGGTAACCATGACAGGTACCGAGAACACTCCAGGAGGGGGAGCTAGGAACGGTATCTGACCCGAGGGGTAGTGGCTAGACAGTACGGCTCCAAGATGGTTAAGACCTGGAGGAACCGTTCCAGGAGGATAAAGAGGCTCATGATACCAGTTGTAGGTGAAGGGCCAGGAGGAGGAGGTCCATAAGGCTGAATCGAAGGGCTATGAGTAGGATGCGGAGGGCAAGGCTACTGACTAGGCGAAGTAGGCCGCTTGAGGTAAGCCCGAGATGATTTCATCATGCAAACATTCGATGAGCTGGGATCAGAGACAGGAGGAGGAAGACCAGGGAATGTACCAAGAAAAGAGGAGTCTTTGTAGACTCCGGGTGAGACACTGTTCAAGGGGTCGACAGTTTGCTTATTGGCCGCCGAAGATATGATGGAATTAGGGGAGGTCTGAGACTTTGATTCGTAATATGTCAACTGGTCAATGGTGACTATTTTTCCATTATGGGGAAAGGACATCTTGCGGTGAACCACAGATGGTACAAAAAACATCGCATAGGTGTAGCTATGAACCAATAGAATGTTGTAATCTATGGGGGCGTCAATGACTTCTACGTCAACGCAAATAGTCTTTCCTGCAAGAGTAATAGGAAAATTGCGGAACATGCCAATGGGTTGGTAGGCATGGCCATCCCAAGCTTAGAGAGTGATCGTGGAAGGGGCCAACTCAGGCGATCCGAGTTGCTTCCAAACCGAAGCGGACATCACATAGGTGGATGCCCCCTCATCAATGATACAACCGGAAACGTTGGCGTTCCGGATCTTGACTGGGATTTGAAAGGCGATGGAATCAGGAAGAGGAGGATATTCTGACTGGTCAACATCGAAGACGATAAATCGATCATCTGAAGGATCTACAACGGCAATGGAAGATAGTAGAGATTTTTGTTGTGAAGGGCACGACTGGAGAAGTTCCAGAATTGAGATGACAACAGGGGATTGTGCCAAATCATCTACTATGCTATACAAATGAGAAAAATTTCGGCGTAGTGGTCCCTTAGGGATCTTGGTATGAACCTTTGCCTTAGGCTGAGGGATCTGCAAAGTACCATTAGTTGTCGAAAGAGGCTCTGTAGAACTTGAAGAAGGGGGCTCGGGGATAGACGTAGCGGGAGGCTTGTTGTACTGATGGGACCGAGTCTGAAGGTTGAGGTCTATGGTTATAGGTTGGTCAGAGTTCATCATGAGAATCTGGTAATAGGAGGTACTAGATGGAGGAGGTTGAGTGGCCGCCTGACCTTCAAGTGATTGGGTAGCCACAAATCCTTGCTGAGGGAAAGTATTAGTAGACACAGCTGGCTGAATAGGTGCAACATTGGGAGGGACGGAAGGGGAGGCATTCTGTCCTCGCAATGTTGCTTGACACTCCCACATTTGCCACATCTGTGGTAAAAGAGGACAATTGTGCGTGTAATGACCATAAACACCACAACAAGAATAGGGCTTATTCGTGCGAACAAGCCTGTCCTGCTTGGGCTGAGTGCCCTGTTGCTGGTTAGCAGTGTTAGGTGCATTATTCTGAGTATTGGGTCCAGAATTACCGGGGGCAGATTGATTTTGAGTGCCTTTCCTCTTCTTTTTAGAAGGAGGAGGATTAGTTGCGCCCTGCTGTGCATACACTTGCCCCTGAGGGGGTGGAGACTAATGTTGCAGGGGTTGAGAAGGCAAGGGAGGCAGGGGTGCTAATGCTTGAGGAGCTGGAGCACTAGGCTGCGGATACAGATAATAAGGAGGTTGGTTAACATTGTGGTAAACAGGAGGTTGGGCAAAAGGAGGAGGCATGCCATATCCTAGATACATGGTACCGAGAGGGGGAAAAGTGCAGGAGGTGTTGGCCCCCCCCTGAGGGAAACCATAGCCCATGGGAGGTTGAGCGTATGGATCGGAGAGAGCTCCAACAATACCGTCAGCGATATGAGATGCCCCCAGTGTGTTGGCACCACTAGGTTTAGGAAGATCAGGTAGAATGGTATAAACATAACCTGACTGAGCGTAGATCAGGTCATATTTTAACGCAATCTAGAGAGCGACTTCTTCGGTTTGAGGGAAATGCGATGCGACATCTTTGCCTATAGCAGAAAAAAGATATCTAAGGAACCAGTCCATGTAGACACGGTCTTCGAAGGTAGGGGCTCGACATAGGCTCTTTCTTCTTTGCCATTCCTGGACATGATTGGATAGGTGGGTCGCAGACGATTGACGGAAAGAAGTCAAAAGTTTGGTACCAGTGTCATAACGAAGGGGAAGCTGGAAATAAGACCAAAAATCCCGGGCAAGAGTCGCAAAGGTGGTGTGAGAGGATGAGGACTGATCAACATACCACTTGGAAGCTTCGCCAATAAGCGTACGTTGGAACAATAGAAAATGGACAGAGTCATCGATAATGGAGTTAGATGAACACCACATGTGGAAATATCGAACGTGATTTGTAGGATCTTCTTAGAAGACCTTCAAACTTGGGAATGTCAGAAGGGAGCTTGGTCGACATAGCAGGCCAACTAGGATCATGGTGTATAGGGTCGTTGATCAACTGGTTAAAATCGGGAAGACTGAGGCCTGCCATATAGGGGAGAAAGGGCACAGTCGAGGTAGTTCCTATTGTGGTCCCACTAGTAGTATTCCTAGCATTAGGGCCGGGGCTACCACTAGTGTTAGGTCCTAAACCAGACATGGTGAAGGTGACAGGGGGAGAAACAGGGGCAGAACCAGAAGGGGAACCTAATGAACCAGAAGAGGAGTTGGAGTGTGGACTCGGTGGAGGAATAACTCAAATCCTATGTGGAGGAGTAAGTCTTCCTACCGGAAACTAAGGATGAAGGCCAAGAAGTCTCTGGGATAAACGACTTGGTGGCGCAATGTTGAAGACACAAACACGGCACAAAGGGAAGAGAGACCAACAAGGGCGAAGAGGTGCAGTATCAACTGATTACAATGTCGAAACAAGGGTAGAGAGGTGCAGGATCAATTGATTTCAATGTTTAAAGTCTTTGCTTGGCGGTGTTAACCAAGCTCTTCTTCACTTAAGGTGTGTGTTTTAAGTGTGTAAATTTTAATTTTTAAACCCAGACGTTTGTAGAGAAAAAGAAAAAGTGTGCTATATAACTGTAAATAAACCTGCAGATAACAGTATGTGAAACTGAAATAACATAAAATAAATAGCTAAATATGTAATAATCTAACCTAAGGAGGTGGGCCTCTCAACAAGTAGTCTGTAGGCGGGAAAAAATCTAGTCAAAACACACCAAAATATCCAATATATCTAAGGTCGGGAGGGACAATGATCTAAATGTCAGATTTGCTAGAAATAGGTGCAAAATAATAGAAAAAAATCAAAGGAAAAAATGTTGAAAATGAGGTAGCAAAAGGCTATAACCTGGAGGGAAGCGGAGGGGACCCTAGAGGAAAACACAAAAAAAAACTTAAATGAGGTTTTTTGGATGGATAAATAGCCAATCTGAAGTGGACTTGAAGGTAAGGGATCATATCTGAAAAATGGATGAACACTCTGAAATTTTAGACAACCTACAGTAGCAAAAACTATTCCACAAAAGGTGGAGGGTACTGAATCCCTAGAGGGCTAGGTTCCCACTTTGCTGAGTAAAAAAAAACAAGTGTAGGTCCAAAACGAGTGGAGATGGAGGTCAGACAACCCTGAACAGAGGCCCAGACAAACCCAGAAAAATTCCCGCAAAAAAGTCCAGGTCGCAGTTTCTGACCTATTTTTTGCAGAGGTCGTAGGTTTTGGCTTGTTTTTTGCACCCTAGAGGTTCAGGTCGCAAGTTTTGGGAGCAGGTTTCAGAAAACCTACACTTTCAGCACTCTCGGGAGCAGGTTTCAGAAAAAAATTTCGTCTTAGCTGCAGCTGATGCCTATCACCTGCGCAATAGGTCCGAAAACACACGGAAGTTAGACTTTTCAAATTTTTAGGGTTTTATAGGTTAAAAACAACATCAAGAAAAGAAAAACAAGAAGCTAAAGAGAAATCCTAGGGTTTGAAGCAGCTGGATATGCAGGGATCTGAAAAATGACAGAGATCGTAATCATAAACCCTTGTGGAGTCACCAGTTGTTAGTATCAATCTTAATCACAAGAATACGAAAAAGGCTCACTTCAGTCGTGCATAACAAACAGCCCTAACATCAAATATGGCTGCCAATATCTTTAGATCTGCATGTAGTTGACCAAGATAAATGCTACAAAATCTAGATCTATGCATTAAAAGACATTAAGCAGTAAATAAAAGCAAGAGTTGCTCCATGCATCCAATAGACAAGACGAGATTGTGTTAATGAATTTTTGTATTTTTTGACACCTGGGAAGGGAACATAGAAAGATGTTACCAATCCCCCTCAATGGGATGGGTTCTTGTAAGTCCTCAACACTTCAGATCTAAAATCCCTCTCTCTTGATGGTGTAGAAAACCCAGACAAAAATGGAACTCAAAGGGAGTTCCTAAGAAAAATGGTAGCAAAATATGACAATGATGGTGGATCAAAGTCAGAACAAAAGTATAGATCTAGAGTGACGAAGCTGGCATCTTAGTGAATTGTCAGCATCAGCACATCCAGTGTATCAGATCCGTTAGCAAAGCAAACCACCACAACGTTAGATAACAACTCCACAAGGACGCTAGGCACCTGCCAAGAGGGTCGTTTCAATGAAGGACACTTCCACTTCTACTTTGGACATCTGTCTAGAACAATCACAACCCATCCATGCATGAGACATGCAGGCCCATTTTCATTTACTCTTATAGTAAACGAATCGATTTCCCTTTCGATAATGGCAAGCTGGTGCAAATAGTTTAAATATAAGTTTTCATTCTGTAATAGGGGTTGGACCCTGGTTTTGTAAGAACTTTTCATTGCAAGTATTTATACTTTTCAAGTTGGAGCATCAATAAAGAGATCATTCCACAAGATTCATGTGTTGTGTGTCCTCGTGATGTTTTTCCTTATTCATGTTTATTGTTTTCCCACTGTAATCTCTTCATGTGTTTCATTTATAATTCTATTTGTAAATCATGAAGGTTGGATTAAGATTTGTTGTCTCAGAGTACCTTAATTCTGACTGTCTTTACAATTTAAATGTTTTCTTTGGATGTATGGTTTAAGAATTCTTAATTTCTCTTAAGTCATTACTGAAAGCACTTTTATCCATCCCATAATTCCACACAGCTATAAACACCAATATTCCCAACTAGCTTGCCT
This sequence comes from Pinus albicaulis, assembly GCA_034641835.2. NCBI lineage: Eukaryota > Viridiplantae > Streptophyta > Pinopsida > Pinales > Pinaceae > Pinus > Pinus albicaulis. Next base: position 1,197,988,231 of record CM076579.1, on the reverse strand, counting down.
TGCATTTTCTTTGGGATTTGATGTGTACACCCAACCTATTTTAACTCCATAGCCCAATGGAAACTGTTTAGAAAATACCCCTTCTATCCAACCAAGAACAATCAAACAAACAACCCTTATAATCAATTTAACTAGCCTAATATCAGTAAACTTAAACAAATCTAAATCTAATAGAGAGATCCCTCTCTGAGTCTAGGAGGGATAGATCCTAGGCTTCAAGCAGTTTTGATGTTGTGCTTTATACTTTAGTCTTGCCAATCTTCTAAATTATAGAGTGATAACATATTGGTGACCATACTGGGGAACATAGCTAAAAAAATTTCAATTTTCACTCGAATTCAGAAACCCCAGCTAAAAAACACTAAATGATATAACTTTCTTTTAAAGATTGGTTTCTTACAATACTCAATGATCAGTTTTCTGTGATTTTAAGTTAAGTTTTGGCTCCCAAAAGAATATCCACCAGATCCCATCCAGATCCAAATCCTCCTCCTATCGTAGATAATCCTGAGAAAATATTGAGGAAACTTCCCAGAACGGAAAGTCCAACCTGTAGCAGGGTTCTTCATAGATCTAGCTCCTTTTCTGATAGCTTTGTCACTTTGCAAGACATTTAATTTGATTTGCAGTTCGAACTAGGTTTATTCAAAACCAAATCTCAAAATTGGACCGACCTTACAGTTTTTGATCCCTCCATAATCTGCACCACTACCCATCCACCTTCATCCACCGTTCGTCTTCCTCCACCACCTCCAGCAATCATGGTAGCCAGATATGCCCCATTGGTGCTACCAGTTCCTTTACCCCCTATGCCCCAAGACTACCAGTCCAAGATTCCCTAGTTTGACAGTGCTTGTCCTACGACAACCCAACAACACATTGATAAGATGAATGATTGTTTCAACTTGCAAGAAATTGATGATGACAGTGTCCAGTTGAGAATGTTTGCCCAGAGTTTAGGTGGTGAGGTTAGGAAATGATTTAAGGACCTAACTGCTAATAGTATCCATGATCTCCCTTATTTTCACCAAAATTTTATCAATAGGTGGGAAGTTAATAAAAACCCACTGCAGATTCTATTAGAGTATGAAACTATCAAAAGATCCCCCGAAGAGAGTGTGAAAGAATACTGTGCTAGATTTAACACCTTATATAACGCTCTCCCTACTAATATGAGACCACCCCAAGGGATAGTGTTGCTTAAATTCCCTAATGGATTTGACCCAGACATGGCCTATCAGCTTTGGGAAAGAGACTCACCAACCTTAGAGGAAATGTAGAAGAATGTTGTGAATGTAGAGGCTAACTTGTTAGTTAAAAGGGCCAGGATGAGGATTGAGAGGAGAGTCACCATAAGAGAAGAGCCTATAGCTTCTACATTCGATACCAAGATTGATAACTTGGTAAGGAATATGGAAAGGATGATGGAGAGGATGATTTTGAATGAACGAGAAATACCCAGAGACAACCAACCGACACCCCAAAACATAAATCAAAACCTGAGAAAAAACCCTCCACAAATTAGGCAGAGAGTAGAGGGGTCTTGATCCGCAGATCAGGCCTCCCTTTCAAGAAAATTATGCTGACGATAATGAAGGGATGGTGGAGGAAGAGGAGGAAAATCATATAATTTTGATGGGAATCAATGAAGAGGATCCTGTCTTCCTCACTGAAGAAGAGCAAGACTTGTTTTCACTAGCCCAAGCTGACCTCGGGCCCGAAGAATCTAATGACTACAAACTGGGCTTTGAGGATGCCATTATGGAAGTCCACAGAAAATACAACTTAAGGAGAAAAAATAATGCGGAAAATTCAAATAAAGGGAATTCAGAGAACTATACCAAGAAATTTTATGAATCCAAAGCTAAGAAAACGACTGAAAACACTAAGAAAAAATTAAATAACCTAGAAAAGAAAAACATAGAGAACAATGCCAAGAAACCCGTAGATGTTCCTACCAGAAACCCTCAGAAGGACATCCCCAGTACAAGAAAATAGATCGAAGTTACCCAAATAATAGAGGCTGAAAGGATTGATATTTCAAACCCACTAAGAAATCAAACTCCCTTTAGTATTGAGAGCGAACTTGCGAAAGTAAATATTTCTATCCCTCTCACTGAATTGGTCAACAAAAATGTCTAAAGATCTCAGGTCCTGAAAGTGTTAAATATAGGGGAGATTACAGACACTGTCAATTTGAGTGATGACCAACCTCAACTCTTTTTTGGGCCAGAGGTTGATGGAAGACCATAAGAAGGAGGGGTGCCCCCTTTTTATGTTAGTTTAAATGTTTATGATAAAATACTTCATAACGCCATGTTGGATTCTAGTGCCTCACGCAACCTTATTCCCCAAGCGGTTATGGAGAAAATCGGCCTCAAAATCACTAAACCCTACAGGGATTTATACTCTTTTGCTTATAGAAAACTTAAGTGCCTAGGCCTGATTAAGGACCTCTGTGTCACCCTAGCTCAAATACCTGCGAAGAGTTTAGTGATGGATATTGTTGTGGCAGACATTCCCCCAAAATATGTAATGCTTTTATCTCACTCATGGGGGGAAAATTACAAGTAACTTTGCAAATAGACATGAATTATAGAGAAAAACTGATGAAGTACATGGTAAGTAGCCAAGAAAAGCCTCACAACTACCCTTTGTACTATGTTCACATTGACCTGGATTCTTTCATTTTGTATAATGATGGAATCACTGATTCACATATTTCCCAAATAGAAAATGATCCCACATAAAACATTGATAGTAAAACCCAAAAAGAGCAACCAGACCATGCCCATGAACCTCTTTGGAACATGAGTTTTGATGGCTCATGTGGCCAAGCTGGCTCTGGTGCAGGAATCTGGGTGTATAACACAAGAGACAATAGTGCATAGGGTCATTCATACAAATTAAATTTCCAGTGCACTAACAACATTTCCGAGTATGAAGCCTTGATTTTGGGAGTACAAATGTTTAAAAAATTAGGAGCAAGTAGGATCTTTGTGCAGGGTGACTCTGAGCTATTCATTAAATAGGTTAAAGGGCTATATGCAGCCAAACACCCTAGACTGAGATCTTATAGGAATGTTGTCCTTGATTTTTTGAGGACCTTCAAGGAATATGATTTGGCAGTCATTCCCAGAAAACAAAATTTCCTAGACAATGGCCTAGCTGTTTCAGCAAGCACATGTAAAATACCTCACCCACATAAGAAACATACAATTGAGGTCAAACACCATCCTACAGTGCCGGACAACATGAGATACTGGAGAGTTTTTGGCAGTGATAAAAAAATTGAGAGCTTCCTGCAATCTAGAGATGAATTTGAAGACAATAATCTAGATATGGATTGTGAGGGAGACAGTCTTATCAAGGTACAAACTACCGAGGAAACACAAGCCGTTGTTTTGGAAAAAGATGTTCTAGATGTAAATACTACTGTAAATATTCCCGCTCACAACACTATATATAATACCGATAAACAAAAATACCTGGAAAAAGAAGAATTTGAAATACTCCAGCTTAAATACAATAGTCTACCTAGGGGGCTAGTCCCTTTAGAAGAGTTATTAAACTTTAATGATGCGTCCAAAAAACCCAAAATCGAGCCAACTGAAACAGACATTGAGGAATGTAATATAGGCACAGAACATAACCCCAAAATCATCAAACTATCTAAATCTCTGCCTACTATTACAAAGAAAAAATATATAGCCTTATTCAAAGAAATTATTGATGTGTTTATATGGAGTTGTTAGCCATCAGTAAAATTTTTTCAGAGCAAATGATGGCTAAAAATGAGTCCTAAGCCTTCAAGAAATTGTTTTCATGAAAAAATTCTCATTCTTGAAGTCTTCTTGTGCTGTTTGAACTTGGCAAGTAATCTTCAATGTTGTTTCATTAAAAGAAAACCAAGTTAAACCTGCTGCCCCCTGCAAAATTGTTCTCTAAACAACCCCTCTTTCATCATTTCATTCACTCATTTTGACCCTTTTTATCCTCCATTTACCTATGAAAAATCCCCTTTTACCCCTCATTTTTCCCTTCAAAACTAATTAATTTCCTCTATCAGTTTTGAAACCCCCGTTTCTCTCTTATCGGAACCCCTAAAAAGCCTAAAAACCCAAATTTTTAGGCTAAAAACCCATTCTTCAAACAAACAGGGCTTAAGCATTTTTTGGCTTAGCCCTCAGCCTCTGCTCTCCATAGAATCTCAGTGCTATAACCATGTGTTTTAAAAACTAAGCCCCTTCACCACCGCTCCTGGTCACTCATATCTCCATATGCCCCAGTTTCGCACTTGGCGCTAAGCCCTCTCCTTCCTCCCCGATCCCTTTTTCTTTCATATTTTCCTTTCATCATTTGAAAAGCCCGCTGTTCATCTTGGACCGTTAATCCAAACAGATCAACGGTCATCGAGCCTCCCCTTTCTTCAAAACATCATTCCCTTTTCTATGCGTAGACTCAATCCACACCATCCGGTCAACTTATCAAATGGCCATCACACAAGATCTTATCCCTTTTTCGCCTTCATATGCCTTCCTTTCTCATTTTCCCAAAGTCAATCTCGACCGTTGATCAGATCCGACCAACGACCCAAGCATAACCCGACATAAACAACTCGCTATAGAACTAACCCACTAAATAACATATTTGCATACATCATCATGGACCCTACTTACCTTTCAACCCCACATCTCACCACCTATCTCGCTCATTCTGCACCGTTGGATCTGGAGCCTCCGATCCAATGGTTGACGACGCATATCGCATAATTTTTGCGCCCGGAGTTTAACACTCCAAAATTATGCAATACCAGTGGTTTTCCAAAAGACAGGTGTCGCGTAGTGAATGGAATCGCAATCCCTTCAGGCAAAACCACTATCGGTTTTCCAAAACCACTCCTCCTCATCTTCGCACCCATATTCAAAATTAACCCTGAATAAGTTATTTCCGCCATGGTTTCTGCCTCTCCGCCACTGCAAGGCCTCCTCCCCTCACTGCTCCTCGCCCTCATCAACCTCTGTCGCAGATATCCTCATTCCCGCAAGCTTATATAATATGGTTTATATTTTTTGTTGCAGGTTTCATGGCCGATAAAGTGCCAAAGCGACCCATAGTATGATGATAACACGAAGGCCAGGGATGACGATCCCAAGCCTGTTTGTCGCAAAAGGTTTATCCAAAGGAGGGTTTTTATCTCCACATTGATCGATGGATCATGACCATCAGCCTTCAGTAAGAACCCTCCAGTCAAGCAAAACCTCTGCGTACCTTCCAACAAACGGAAACACAATGAGCATCAATTAGTTGAAGGATCAGAGCATAATCAAAGGTTTAAAGGTGTTAAACATAGATAAAATAGATAGGCACAGTCAGCAAAATTCGAATATGGTCTAAAGGGCTTAAAGCTAAACAGAGCCTAATTAGGCATAAACACAATATTAAAGTAAATCAATGTTTTAAAGGAAATAAAAGAAGACAAAACAATGAAGGACACCTTAGTGCCACATCAGAAGGGCTAATTGAATCCCCAGCTACTAAATTTCCACTTGCAGCTTTTCTGCCTCAAAAGAATACACAATGAATGCCCAGTCAGAGATATTTTGCCAAAGACAGCTCAGAATTTATGATCAACCCACCAAAACCCCCAAAGTCAACAATAGTAACCAAGGTTGATGAAATTTAATGTGAAAACATTAAAACAGAGATGCGCACTCAAAATCTTCTCCCTTTGGCCTCCCAAAGGTAAAAACACCATTACTCTGTATTTATTGAACAAATGAACCCCTCTTACAGTCCAAGTCCTCCTTCTTCTATAAATACTTATGTAGAAGACAGTATAGAGGTTGGTCTCTGGATATCTGTTGCATGTAAATATATTTTGAAGCTGCTGTAGCCCTCTTTGTAATTGAAGACACATAAGCTGAGATGAGAATTTTGTAGCTGTAGAGACCCACTGGACTTGATGATTGTAACTGGTTTGAACATCAAATACAAATAACTGATTTATGGGATCCTGGTCTATGTCAATGGTGATGTGTTTCTCACTGTAAATTGTTATTTTCTTTTTGTTTCCATTCTGTCCACTTTTCTCTGATAAAGAACAACAAATATAGATTAGTATTTACTTACGAAGTACCCTAAATCCCATTGAAAATATTTATCCTTTATGTTTTTTGCTGATTGTTAATTTGAAGGTAATTCAATAGAGTATAACCAGTGAAGTGTTGGTAGGCCCATATTTCCTGAGTACAACTTGAGATTTTATCTTTAAATTTTCTTGAGAAGTTTGCTAATTAAAGCTAAGCTAGAGAAGTTTATGGTTAGCCCCGTCCTCTGGTTTATCTCCAACAGTTGCTTCAAAAAGTTCCCTTAAGAGTATGTTGAAAGCAGGCTAGTTTCAAAGCACTTACCTGATCTTAGACTACTTTTTGTGTTTATCATGAATGTTTTCCCTTTGAATATGCTGAAAGCAGGCTAAGTTAAAAGTCTTTACTTGATCTTAAGCTATTCTATGTTTTTAGACGTTTTCTATTGAAAGTATATCAAAAGCAGGCTAGTTTCAAAGTACTTACCTGATCTTAGGTTACTTTTGTGTTATTTCCTTAAGTGCATGTCAAAAGCAGGCTAGTTTCAAAGTACTTACCTTATCTTAGGCTGCCCTTTGTTCCTTCATCTGTTTGATTACCCTCACTCCATTTCTTAGTGTTTCATTCCATAAAATCAACTTAAAGAGATCCTTTGACATAGATGACTTGCCCCATGGATCACTCTTGAACCTTGCTGTTCAATTAAACCCTCTTATGACTCCATAGCCCAATATATTGATGTTGTTCCTTGCTTGTTTTATCAAACGAAACATTCCTTCATTTACATACACCTTCACCCTTCATAAAGATTCCCTTCATCTTCACAATATCATTGCCCAACCAAAACAAAACAAACAACCTTATTCTTCAATAACTAGCCTAAAATCATACTAAAAGCCTTAAATATCATATCTTTACACACATATAGAGAGATCCCTCTCTGAATCTAGGATGGCTAGGTCCTCATATTCCAAAGTGGTTTTGATGTAGGCTCTGCAACGTTTGTACTTGCCAATCTTACAAACTGCGGAGACCTAACATACTGGTGACCATACCGGGAAAGATACTTCTGAGTAAAATCCTTGAAACTAAATCACTCAGTATTTATTGCAGTATAAGTAGCTTTCTTCAAGCACTACCAAGCATAATGGTGATCATGATAAGACTTATCTGAATCAATGACAAACTAAGTGACCCTTAGGAATCTCATAGAGCCTTATCAAACCTTGAAGAAATTAGCTAGCTAAGCCACAAAGTAAACTCGGTTTGCCTCATCACCGTAGCTAAGTGCTGAAACAGATTTAGGACACTCTCATAAACCACAGAACTGTAAAAACTCATATAACCCAAAAATATCTTAGATTGGTATTCAAACCGATTAATGGTGGTGGACCATAAAACATTTTACCTTCTAAAGCTAAAAATTTCCACCTGGTGACTCCACAACCCTAAATAGACCTAATGTCTCCACTAGGAAACCCATTACTATCATAACATCATACAAACTCAGTTAAGAAAACTTTGAGGATTAAATTTTTCTTGCTAAAGATCAGTTAGCCTACTAAAGATTGTCATATTTGGTTAAACTTTTCTTATTATTGGGTCTGGAAACATAGCATAGTGGCTTCTAGAAGAGTTCATAGTAGAGCCTATCCTGACCCAAATCAACCTGAGATAGTTGATAATCCAGAAAGTATACTTAGGAAGCCTTCTAAGTCTAAAACTTCAACTATTGTCAGACCAGTCCACAGAGCTAATTCTGTCCCCAAAAACCTTACAGCTTTTCAAGATTCACAAGTTGACTTAAGAAACCCTTTCAGAAATAGGTCACATGATGATATAGATCAGATAGAATTTGAGCCTTCACCTTTATCCCAAGATAGTGGGGAAAACACTGTTACTAGAGAAACTACCCCACCTGATTTGAATTTCCTTCATAATTTTGGTTTCTCTCATCCAAGATCTGTTCAACAGTCTCTTGCTGGTCCATCCACATCTGTTCTCCACACACCCACCGTTCAAGCCACTCAGTTTCACCAACCCACTCCTATCTTACATCCTCCACTTGTAAACCCCCCATTTTTCCCACAACCTCCTATCATGGCAACATGGTATGCCCCTCTAGTCCTTCCTTTACCTTTAGTCAATCCTCCATAGGAATATCAGTCCAAGATACCATTATATGATGCCAGTGGTGCTACTACTTCTTCACAACATGTGGACAAGATGAATGACTATTTTGATAGAAATGAGATAGATGATGAAACTGTCAAACTCAGATTGTTTGCTGAAAGTGTAGGGGGAGAAGCAAGAAAATGGTTCAAAGGCTTAACCCCTCACAGTGTTAATGATCTTCAAGCTCTCCATCAATCATTCCTAAACAAGTGGGAATTTAGAAAAAATCCTCTCCAAATACTTTCAGATTACAACAATCTCAAAATAAACACTGGGGAAAGTGTTTAAAATTATTGCACTAGGTTCAATAGTGTTTATAATGCCCTGCCCCCAGACTTGAAACCTCCACAAGGCTTAGCCTTGGCCAAATTTCCTGAAGGATTTGAACCTGAAATGGCATATCAGCTAAGAGAAAGAGACCCTTTGACTTTGGAAGATATGCAAAAGGTAGGTCTAGCTGTGGAAGTAAATCTGATTGAAAAAAGAGCTAGGATGAAGAATGAAAAGAAAGTATCATTTAGAGAGGAAACTACACCTTCCACATCTAGCTCAAAAATGGAAAGAATGATGGAGGAAATGATGAAGAAGATGAGCATACTTGAGAGAGCACAATCTAGGGAAAACCAATCAGCTCCCCAAAACAGAAATCAATCTCAAAATCAAAATCAGAAGTTTAGGAGAAATCAACCTCAAAATAGACAGAGAGAATATGATCAACAGATCAGACCTCCTTTCCAAGAAAATTATGTTAATGAGGATGAAGAGATAAATGAACAGACAAAGGATGACAACATGAATATGTTGGGAGTAATTAATGAGGATTCTGATCTCATTTATGAAAGAAGACAAGGTCTATATACACCTTATGATGACAGAAGACCACAAACTGATTATTATGAACAACACTCTGAAAATGCCATCATAGGGTCACCTAAAAAATATGATTTGAGAAGCAAAAAGAATCAAGAAACTCCCAAGAACAAAAACTCTGATAAATCTGCTAAAAACAACCCAGAAAATACACCCAAAAAGACAGCTGAAAATCACAAAACAGTGGCTGTAAATTCCTATTTAAACAAAGGACAAAACACTCAATCCAACGAAAGACAAAGTGTTAGCCCTAGCACCACTAGCATCTCAGCTAGTGCTCCTGAAAAAACTATTTTAGCAGCTGTAAATAATGGAGGTCAGCAAATTGATTTTGCTGAGGAAATAGTGACTAAGAAGGTTGAGCTAAACATGTTAAAAAACCAAATTCCTTTCAGCCTAGAGAATGAAATATCCAAAATCAAAATCTATGTCCCAGTCACTGAATTAGTCACTCAAAATGTATATAGAGGTCAGATTTTGAAAGCTTTGAACATAGAAGAGTTCATGACACAGTTAACTTAAATGATGATACCCCAGAGCTCATATTTGGACCAAAAATTGAAGGGAAATTTCAAGAAGGAACTACCCCTCCATTCTACATCAACTTAAACATCCATGATAATATTTTGCACAATGTTATGCTTGATTCAGGAGAATCATACAACCTCATGCCCAAGGTAATTATGGAAAGATTAGGCTTAGAGGTAACTAGACCCTACAAATATTTATATTCTTTCAATTCAAGTAGGGTGAGATGCCTAGGCCTAATAAAAGACCTCTGTGTTAACTTAGCCCAAATACCAGCCAAGAGTTTATTAATGGACTTAGTAGTGGCTGATATACCCCCCAAATATGACATGCTTATTTCAAGGTCATGGGGTGTTAAGTTACAAGGCACAATGCAGATGGATATGACTTATGCCACCATCCCTATCTTCAATCAACCTACAAGACTCTATAGGGAAACACACATGAAATATATGGTGAGTAACCAAGAAAGATCAGAGAATTCTCCTCTCTATTCTATACACACACTGACCTTGAATCTTTTATCCTTTTCAATGATGATATTTCTAAAGAGCAAGAGCTAATCAATGAATGAACATCAAAAGCTGTAATCACTTCACATTCAAACATAGTTATAGGCATTGATAAAGAAGAGGCTAAAAAACAGTTTGTTGACTTAAGAATTTACAGCAAATAGATTAGAGGTCTTGAGGTCCAGAAAAGTCATAAGCAAAGTGCAGATCATGAAAATCAAGTAGTAAAACCTCAAAACATTGAAAACTTTGAGGAACTAAACACAGAAAAGTGTAGTAAAAACCCTTGTGTAAAACAGGAAAACAAAGAAAATAGAGAGGACAACAGTAAAATAAATCACAAATCTGAAAACAGTCCTCTCTGGAACATAAATTTTGATGGGTCTTGCACTAAGAATGATTTAGGAGTAGGCATATGGATACTTAACACTGAAAACAATCATGTTGAAGGGCATTCCTATAGGTTAAGTTTTCAATGTAAAAATAACATAGTTGAGTACGAAGCTCTCCTTTTAGGCCTGCACTTATTGAAGAAATTAGGGGCCAAAAGAATAAAAGTTCATGGGGATTCAGAGTTGATTATTAGGCAATTGAATGGGGAATATAGTGCCAAACATCCTAGACTTCGAGCCTATAGAAATGATGTCATGGAATTATTAAAAACATTTAATGAGTTCCAACTAACTTTTGTTCCAAGAAACCAAAATGCCCTTGCCAATGGTTTAGCCTTTGTTGCTAGAAATTCTCTTACACCTTATGAAACCAAGCAATGCACCACCCAAATCAAATTTAGACCAGTTGTCCCAGATAATGAAAAATACTGGAAAATTTTTGGTGGAGATAAACAAATAAAATACTTCTTACAGTCCAGAAATGAATTTGAAACACCAAACTCAGATTCAGATTATGATAGAGACTGTCATATTGAAGAAAACCTGCTTACTGAAGAAGAAAAGTCTCTAGAGATTTCAGAAATAAATCTGTTAACGCATGAACCCGAACAAATAACAGAAAATAGCACAGAAAATGAAGACTTAGAACTGCTACAATCTAAAGACCAAAGATTTCCAAAAGGTCTGGTCCCCTTAGAAGAACTATTTGATTTGAATGATGTGGCCAAGAAGCTAAAATTGGAACCCATAGAATTTGAAGTGGAAGAATGCAATATAGACAGTGAAGAAAAGCCCAAAATGATTAGTCTGTCTAAAACTTTGCCAGCTCACATTAAATTGAAATATATTGAGATGTTTAAAGAATTTTCTGATGTGTTTGCATGGAGCTATGACGATCTAAAATCATATGATACAGAAATAATTCAGCATAAGATACCCCTTAAAGAAAACCAGAAACCTTTTAAACAGAAATTGCGCAGAATCAACCCTATTGAATTGCCTCTGGTAGAAAAAGAAATTAGGAAAATGTATGATGCTGGAATTATAGTCCCTATTAGATACTCAGAATGGGTGTCTAATCTTGTATCAGTTAGGAAGAAAGCAAGAGAGATAAAGCTTTGCATTGATTTTAGAAACTTAAACAAAGCCTCACTAAAGGACAATTATCCCTTACCCAAGATGGATCATATCCTACAAAGGGTAGTTGGTTCTAGAATAATTTCTTTGCTAGATGGCTTCTCAGGTTACAATCAAATATTGGTACATCTTGATGATCAACTTAAAACAACCTTTATTACACCTTGGGGTACATTCATGTATTTGAAAATGGCTTTTGGTTTGATGAATGCTGGTGCCACATTTCAGAGAGCCATTGACATTGCATTTTCAGAAGAAATAGGTTACTTCATTGTGATTTACCTTGATTATATAACTGTTTATTCTAAAACAGATGAAGAACACCTAATACACTTGAGAAAGGTCTTTGAAAAATGAAGAAAAATTGGATTGTCCTTAAATCCAACGAAAACCTTGTTTGGTCTCCAAGAAGGTAAAATTCTTGGGCATATCATATCAGAAGAAGGAATAAGGATAGATCCAAAGAGGATTGATGGCATATTGCAAATTAGCTATCCCAGAAACATCAAGGAACTTCAATCTTTCATTGGAAAGATTAATTTCTTGAGAAGGTTCATACCCAACCTAGCTGAACTCTTTAGAAACATAACGAACATGCTTAAGAAGGAATAAGGAGTTAAATGGACCTTAGAAGCAAAGAAATCATTTGAACTGGTAAAATAGGCACTCACCAAAACACCAGTTCTTATCAGTCTTGATTTTTCAAAGGATTTATTTATCTTTTCATTTGCATCAGAACACACAGTGGCTGCTGTCCTATTACAGAAAAATTTAAATGGACAAGAGCAGCCCATTGCATTTTTCAGCAAGGCATTAAGAGATGCACCTCTGAAGTATAACATAATGGAAAAACAAGCCTTTTCCTTAGTCAAAGCCTTAAAAGACTTCAACAGTCTAATCTGAACTCATGGAAGAAATAAGGGTAGACTTAGATTAGATTTTCCTGTTTTCAAAAAGAATAAAATGATGATGTTTAAGGTCTGCAAGTCCAAATGCACCTGCTGAAGAAAAAATGTTAGGTAGTAGGCTGTGTAGGTAGTTGTTTGGGAAATAACTCTATTTGATTTAAATACTGATCACCTTCCAAAGCTGCATGATCGATGAAGAAGGTTGTCAATGGATAAAGGCACAGGTCTACATCCCACAGATCAGATTCTGAAGATTCTTGACACCTCCAAGGAGCTTCCATCCCCAAGTGGAGCCACTGTTAGCCATCTGTAAATTTTTTTCAGAGCAAATGATGGCTAAAAATGAGTCCTAAGCCTTCAAGAAATTTTTTTCATGAAAAACCGCTCATTCTTGAAGTCTTCTTGTGCTGTTTGAACTTTGCAATTAATCTTCACTACTGTTTCATTAAAACAAAACCAAGTCAAACCTGTTGCCCCCTGCAAAATTGTTCTCTAAAAAACCCCTCTTTCATCATTTCATTCACTCATTTTGACCCTTTTTATCCTCCATTTACCTTTGAAAAATCCCCTTTTACCCCTAAATTTTCCCTTCAAAACTAATAAATTTCCTCTATCAGTTTTGAAACCCCCCTTTATCTCCTATCATAACCCCTAAAAAGCCTAAAAACCCAAATTTTTAGGCTAAAAACCCATTCTTCAAACAAATAGGGCTTAAGCACTTTTCGGCTTATCCCTCAGCCTCTTCTCTCCATAGAATCTCAGTGCTATAACCAAGAATTTTAAAAACTAAGCCCCTTCACCACCGCTCCTGGTCACTCATCTCTCCATATGCCCTAGTTTCTCACTTGGCGCTAAGCCCTCTCCTTCCTCCCCGATCCCTTTTTCTTTCATATTTTCCTTTCATCATTTGAAAAGCCCGCTATTCATCTTGGACCGTTAATCCAGACAGATAAACAGTCATCGGGCCTCCCCTTTCTTCAAAAAATCATTCCCTTTTCTATGCCTAGACTCAATCCACACCATCCGATCAACTTATCAAACGGCCATCACACAAGATCTTATCCCTTTTTCGCCATCATATGCCTTCCTTCCTTTCTCTTCCCGCTTTAGAACTAACCCACTAAATGACATATTTGCATACATCATCATGGACCCTACTTACCTTTCAATCCCGCATCTCACCACCTATCACACTCATTCCGCACTGTTGGATCTGGAGCCTCCGATCCAACGGTTGACGATGCATATCACATAATTTTTGCGCACGGAGTTTAACACTCCAAAATTATGCGATACCGGTGGTTCTCCAAAAGATAGGTGTCGCGTAGTGAATGGAATCGCACTCCCTCTGGGAAAAACCACTTACCGCCCAGGGGTCACGCGAAAACCACTGCAGGTTTTCCAAAACCACTCCTCCTCATCTTCGCACCCATATTCAAAATTAACCACAGACAGGTGTTTCGCCATCGGATGTTTGCTGCCTCTCTCGCCTGGCAAAAGACTCTGCTCCTCACACGATATCACCTCGCGCTCCCGCGCCTACCTTAAGGTTCTTCTCATTCCAGAACTTCTTTAATATGGTTTATATTTTTTGTTGCAGGTTTCATGGCCGATAAAGTGCCAAAGCGACCCACAGTATGATGATAACACGAAGGCCAGGGATGACGATCCCAAGCCTGTTCGTCGCAAAAGGGTTATCCAGAGGAGGGTTTTTATCTCCACATTGATCGATGGATCATGACCATCGGCCTTCAGTAAGAACCCTCTAGTCAAGCAAAACCTCTGCGCACTTGCCAACAAACAGAAACACAATGAGCATCAATTAGTTGAAGGATCGGAGCATAATCAATGGATTAAAGGTGTTAAACACAGATAAAATAGATAGGCACAGTCAGAAAAATTTGAATATGGTCTAAAGGGCTTAAAGCTAAACATAGCCTAATCAGGCATAAACACAATATTAAAGTAAATCAATGTTTTAAAGGAAATAAAAGAAGACAAAATAATGAAGGACACATTAGTGCCACATCAGAAGGGCTAATTGAATCCCCAGCTACTAAATTTCCACTTGCAGCTTTTCTGCCTCAAAAGAATACACAATGAATGCCCAGTCAGAGATCTTTTGCCAAAGACAGCTCAGAATTTATGATCAGCCCACCAAAACCCCCAAAGTCAACAATAGTAACCAAGGTTGATGAAATTTAATGTGAAAACATTAAAACAGAGATGAGCACTCGAAATCTTCTCCCTTTGGCCTTCCAAAGGTCAAAACACCATTACTCTGTATTTATTAAACGAATGAACCTCTCTTACACTCCACCTCCTCCTTCTTCTATAAATACTTCTGTAGAAGACAGTATAAAAATTGGTCTCTGGATATCTGTTGCATGTAAATAGCTTTTGAAGCTGTTGTAGCCCTGTTTGTAATTGAAGACACATAAGCTGAGATGAGAAGTTTGTAGCTGTAGAGACCCACTAGACTTGATGATTGTAACTGGTTTGAACATCAAATACAAATAGCTGATTTATGGGATCCTAGTCTATGTCAATGGTGATGTATTTTTCACTGTAAGTTGTTATTTTCTTTTTGTTTCCATTCTATCCACTTTTCTCTGATAAAGAACAACAAATATAGATTAGGATTTACTTCTGAAGTACCCTAAATCCCACTGAAAATATTTATGCTTTATGTTTTCTGCTGATTGTTAATTTGAAGGTAATTCAATAGAGTATAACCAGTGAAGTGTTGGTAGGCCCATATTTCCTGAGTACAACTTGAGATTTTATCTTTAAATGTTCTTGAGAAGTCTGCTAATTAAAGTCGAGCTAGAGAAGTTTATGGTTAGCCCTGTCCTTTGGTTTATCTCCAACAGTTGCTTCAAAAAGTTCCCTTAAGAGTATGTTGAAAGCAGGCTAGTTTCAAAGAACTTACCTGATCTTAGACTACTTTTTGCGTTTATCATGAATGTTTTCCCTTTGAATATGCTGAAAGAAGGCTAAGTTAAAAGTCTTTACTTGATCTTAAGCTATTCTATGTTTTTTAGATGTTTTCTATTGAAAGTATATCAAAAGCAGGCTAGTTTCAAAGTACTTACCTGATCTTAGGTTACTTTTGTGTTCTTTCCTTAAGTGCATGTCAAAAGCAGGTTAGCTTCAAAGTACTTACCTGATCTTAGGTTGTCCTTTGTTCTTTCATATGTTTTATTTCCCTCACTCCATTTCTTAGTGTTTCATTCCATAAAATCAACTTAAAGAGATCCTTTGACATAGAAGACTTGCCCTATGGATCACTCTTGAACCTTGCTGTTCAATTAAACCCTCTTATGACTCCATAGCCCAATAGATTGATGTTGTTCCTTGCTTGTTTTATCAACCAAAACATTCCTTCATTTACATATACCTTCACCCTTCATAAAGATTCCCTTCATCTTCACAATATCACTGCCCAACAAAAACAAAAAAAACAAACTTATTCTTCAATAACTAGCCTAAAATCATACTAAAAGCCTTAAAGATCATATCTTTACACACATATAGAGAGATCCCTCTCTGAATCTAGGATGGCTAGGTCCTCAGATTCCAAAGTGGTTTTGATGTAGGCTCTGCAGTGTTTGTACTTGCCAATCTTGCAAACTACAGAGACCTAACAGGAGTTATGAGGATTTTAAATCCTATGATACCAACATCATCCAACACAAAATTCCAATTAAATAAAATCAAAATCCATTCAGATAGAAATTGCGAAGAATAAATCTTGTTTAATGCCTCTAGTTGAGAAAGAGATCAAGATGTACGGAGAAAAAATCATAGTGCCACTCAGGTACTCCCAATGGGTTTCCAATATTGTCCCAACTAGGAAGAAAACATGTGAGATTAGACTCTGCATTGACTTCAGAAACCTTAATAAGGTGTCTCTTAAGGATAACTACCCTTTACCTAAGCTGGATCACATATTACAAATGGTAGTGGGTTCCAGTAGGATATCTTTGTTAGATGGTTTCTCTGGTTAAAATCAAGTGTTAGTGCACCCTGATGACCAAGATAAGACAAATTTTACAACTCCTTGGGGGACTTTCATGTATGTGAAAATGCCCTTTGGACTGATGAATGATGGAGCTACCTTTCAAAGGGCCACATAAATTGCATTTGATGATGACATTGGCCACTTTATTGTGATTTATTTGGATGACATTACTGTGTTTTCTAAAACCGATGAAGAACATTTAACAAAATTAAGAAGAGTTTTTGAGAAGTGCAGAAAATTTGGACTCTCCCTGAATCCTAAGAATACATTGTTTGGATTAGAAGAAGGAAAACTGTTAGGCCATATTATCTCTAAGGATGGAATCAAAATTGACCCTAATAGAATTGAAGGAATATTGAAAATCAGTGATCCCAGAAATTTGAAAGAAATCCAATCCTTCATTGGTAAAATCAACTTCCTAAGAAGATTTATACCTAACTTGGCATAACTTTTATGGAACATCACTAATATGCTAAAGAAGGGATTGGAAATAAAGTGGACCATAGAAGCAAAAAAGTATTTTGACCTGGTCAAGCTAGCATTGACAAAGGCCCCAATACTAATCAGTCTGAATTTCACTAAAGATTTCATGATTTTTTCTTTTGCCTCTGAACATACTATTGCTGTTGTTTTGTTACAGAAAAACAGTAAATACAAGAACAACCCATAGCCTTATTCAGCAAGGCATTAAGAGATCCATCTCTGAAATATAATATCATGGAAAAACAAGCCTTTGCATTGGTTAAAGCACTGAAATATTTTAGAGTCTATATTTTACATTCACATATCATTGCTTATGTTCCAAATGCAGTGGTCAAAGGCATTCTAACCCAAAATGGCCCTGATGGAAAAAGAGGGAAATGGATTGCAGTAATCCTAGAATATGATTTGGAAATCAAGCCTACCAAGTTGATCAAAGGCCAAGGTCTGGCTGAATTGATGGCAGAATATAATTTACACGCGCTAGACATCAACATGGTACACGCATTAGATGATGAAGAGGAACTGGAAACTCCATCGATCGATGAAGCATTCCTGAATTCTCCATGGTATGCTGATATTTTGTATGTGCTGTCTAATCAGAATGCTCCTCCTGGTTTATCTAAAACAAATGATAGATTTCTGAAACTCAAGGCTGTTAAGTTATGCATTTTGGAAAATGTTTTGTATTGGAAATATATTGGAGGCGTTTTTCTTAAATGTTTATTAAAGGATGATGTAGATAGGGAAATGCAGGAGTTCCATGGAGGTGACTGTGGTGGCCATCTCTACTGGAAAATCATTTCTAACAAAATCATGAGAGCTGGTTTTTATTGGCCCACCATTTTTCCTGATGTCCATAAGATAATTACTGCATGCCATAAATGTCAAATCTTTGAAGGAAAGAGGAAGCTATTGCCCTTACCCCTGAAACTTATTTCTGTAGAAAGCCCTTTCCAGTAGTGGGGATTATAATTCATAGGATAAATTCACCCTCCATCTTCCGCTCAACAAAAATGGATCCTTAATACTACATATTATTTCACCAAATGGATAGACACCACCCCTTCCAGGAATGCCATTGACTCTGTCATCATAAAATTTCTAGAAACCAACATCCTTTCTAGATTTGGTTGTTTGAGGAAAATCATTACAGACAATGTTGTAGCCTTCAAATCCAAAAAGATGGTTGATTTCTGTCACAGATATCATATAACATTGGGGCATTCAACAGCCTACTACCCTCAAGGTAATGGATTGGCTAAATCTTCAAATAAAATCCTGGTGACCATCATTAAAAATATTTTGGAGGAAAATAAGAAATCATGGCACAACAAGTTGATCAATGCTCGGTGGGCTGATAAGCTCACCACAAAGAAATCAATTGGCATGTCTCCATACCAATTGGTTTATGGAATGGATGCAATGTTTCCTTCTTCCTTAGGAGTTCCAGTAATGAAGTTAATCCAAGAGATCTAAGCTAAACCAAATGACATTCAAAGGAGGATTAATGACACCATTCAGCTGCAGCAGTCCAGAGAAGAGGTTTACAATAGAACCCAAGTGATGCAAGAGAATATCAAAAATATCTTTGACAAGAGAACTAAGGACAATGATTTCAGTATATGTGACAAGGTTCTTAAATGGGATTCCAGAAGAGAGGATAAAGGAAAACATGGAAAGTTCGATAATATTTGGCAAGGGCCATACATCATTCATGCTTTCAGGGGAAATAACACTTACTTTCTCAAAGATTTGGATGGTACCGAAGTATCTGGAGGTCCTGTCAATGGCAGGATGCTAAAAAATTATTTATTCTTAACCCAGGTTACATTGTCATCATTATAAATACCATAGTATTATAGTTTTCAATAATTCATTGGATGAGGTTGAAGCCCGAAGTGAAGGCCCTAAGTCTAGTTCGATGAGCAGATATAAAAATAAAAAGGGAATCAGTTGAAAAAGAAAGGAAAGTAGTTAAAAATTTACAGAAAAAGGAGCATCCAAGGCTACTGGTCTTAAGTTCTTGACACTTCTTTTTAAGAAGCACCATCCCCAGTTGGAGCCACTGTTAGTACCCTATAAATTATAGGATCTCAAGGTGACTAGATACTTCATAGTTCGTGCAAGGTTTTCATTATTGAAAGGATTTTCAAAATTCAAATGATCTCAAATAAAAAGGAAAAATGAAAAAAAAGGAGAAAGAAAAGAGGGTATAAAAAATAAAGAAAAAGAAAAGAGAAAAGAGGGAAAAGTAAAAAAAAAGAAAAAAAGAAAGAAGAACAAAAAATATATATATGTAAAACTAAAAGCGCTGCAAGTTCAAATGCCACTACTCTTTAGATAGGTCTGTCTAGTCATACAGTTTAATCATGATTGGACATTTTTCAATTTATGTTGATAGGTTACAAAATAAAGATTTTCCAAACTGTTTAATCTTGGATTATTAGTAGATGGGTAGAAAATGAGATTGGTTCAACAACTTAATCTGAACCAATAGGATAAATAAGGGATAGGGGTTAGGTTAGAATGTTAAAAGAAAATGTTCAGGGTTTGCAAGTCTAAATGCACCCTACAAAGGAAGAGAAAATGTTAGATGAGTAGTTTGGGCAGGTAGATATGCAAGGGGGAAGAAATGAAAGGAAAAAATGAAATGGAGACTTCAAAATCCTTTGAGGGGAAATCTATTTCATCTTAAGCCCTGTGGAAGTATCGCCAAGCACCAAATCGCACTTTACAAGTTTAAAGGGACAACGCAAAAGAAAATGGTAAAGTTTGCGAACTATGGGCTGCGGGCAGCCCCACCTTCCCTGCCAAGTCACTTCCCCCTCCCTGCACATCGCACTTCACAAGTGTAAAAGGATAGCACTAAAAAAAATGGTAAAGTTTGCGATCTGCGGGTGGTCCCATCTTCCCTGCCACGTCACCTCCCCCTCCCCGCACCTCGCACTTCGCAAGTTTAAAGGTTTACCCCCACTGCTAATAACTTAATCCCCCGATGTGCTATTTGTGATAGACGTGGGGCCCTCCCTGCCACGTCACCTCCCTCTCCCCACACATCTCACTTCATAAGATTTAAGGTTTACCTCTACCGCTCATAACTGAATTTTCCGATGTGTGATTTGCGATAGCCGTCGGGTCCCACCTCCTTGCCATGTCACACATTCCCTCGATGCTCATCCTCGAACCCGAGCCCACAGTCCTGTCACCCCGTCTCATCTGCGCTAAACACCTCCCACCTTACCCTCCATCTCTGCTCCTCACCTCGCCATCGACGACCCTCAAGCCATTTCGCCCCCCCCCCCTCAGCTGCAGGACGTTAAAAAGGGGGAGGGTTCTGGAATGAGTGGTATCCATTATCGCCTACCCCTCCATGTGTCGCGATCCCACCATTTTGCACCCCCCCCCTCTCCATTACCGCTTACCACTTGAGCCCCCCTCCGAAAAGTTGTTTCCACCATCCTCCAAACCGTTGCCACCCAATGACCGTTGCCAATGCCTACGCGCCACGTCATCCATCACCTGTCCACTTCGCCCCGTCGCATCCCCTCCCACCAATAGCACCGTTGCGCCATGAATGATCAGGCCATTATCCAACAGACCCATGCCAACTCAATGGTTACCCTCCAACCACATGTTAAAACCCGAATTCACCGTGACGCTAAAGTTTGCATTGTTGTTACTATTGAAATTCTACAGGTTGTGACATTTACACACAACTGTAGAGGAGATCACGACCAGCCACCTTGGCCGAAGGGTAAAATTTCACATTAAAAATGAACAATCAAAGCTCTGTGATCCTGGTTACGGTTATCGTTCCAGCTAATTCATTTCTGATCCCGATCCCCTTCGGTCTTACCCCTTCCTCATAATGAATTCATACCATTTCTCCCTTCTTTATTCCCCTTCTCTCCCAACCCATTCTCCATTGCAGGTGAAACAAAGAGAGAAAAAGGAAATCATACCTCCCAAGGCAGATAAATAGCCTCTCAATCCAATGGTCTACTCCCAGGTAGACTTGGACCATATTCCCCTGGCTGACAACGACTACAAGATCCATGAGACAGAGTCAGACCTCTACCTATTCGATGTCTACTGATGGCTCAAGGATAAGCTCCTTGATGAAGTAGATAGTATCAACCTGTGGAAGACCAAGCTTCCACATTACATCTTCCCTAGAACCCATAGCTGCCCTGAGCTAATTAGGAAATGTCATTATTTCTATGACATTAAGGAAAGAGCCATAGTGAACTTTGTAGGAGAGATTTTGTTTCATGTAAATGCCCCATCCATTCAAGAGATGTTACAGGCCCCCATTGTTGAGAACACTGTCCTTTTTTCATATGAGGCCCTTATGGGCCTATACCAAGGATTATATTTTTCCAACAGGGCCAAAAGATTGGAGCTTTACATGACCCCCAATGCACCAACGCCTACAACAAATCCCCCGTATCCATCATCCACCTTCCCACAAAGGACCCAACACATTGTCACTACCGTGTCTTATTTTTTAGGTTATCATAATGATCAATGGATAGATTAAGCCATAATTTTTTTCTTGTCTATCCTCTCTGCAGATGCCAAGCCCACTATTATGTTCAACTATGCTCAGTTCCTTGCTAATGCAATCCACGATCAGTCCTTGAAATTTAGAACAGAATGGGTATTTAAATAAACCTCTCTGTTGGTGTACATGTTTACCTATTTCCAATCCAGCAAATTTGAATTCGACATGACAAAGCAAGGTGAAGACTCTCAATCTCAATCTGTCATATTTTGGACAACTCTATTGAGAAAGGATCAGGAAGACAATTCATACAAGAGCTTTGTGGACCTATTTGTTCATCCAACAATTAGTGCACTCAGCAGCACCAAAAAGCCCAGGGTCAGTGAGGAAATCAATAAAGTGATGAAGTTGACAGAGCAGATCAGGACAATAGACTGGTATCTCTACCAGAACTATACGGATATCAGGGCTTATGGCAGTGAATTGGCCCCCTATAAACTACCAAAATACCTCTCCATGAGGATCTTTGGCCTTGAGTATGTAAGGAAAATGATAGATGCTGATGAGGTGCATTTTGTTTCAGCCAAGAAGAAGTCACATTTCAGGATCAAATCCCAAATCACCCCATTCATCTACAACAATAGAGCAACAGGGGGAGAGGTAGATGAAATAATAAAAGAGATCAAATTCACACACTGTTTCACCTGGTCCTATGATCCAATGGGAATCATCTCCAAGAAGAGGGTGGAAAACAACTCAACACCCTACACCCATACCCAGAAACCGGAGATATATAAGTACATGAACCAAGAGGAATGGCTAGAAAACACACTCCAGGAGGTTGAAGAGAAAGTCATCTCTACTTTAGGAATCCAAACACCAACTCCACAAGAGAGAAAAGCAGTAGGAGTTCAAGATGACAAAGGAAAGGTGTCTAAAAAGGAAATAGGAAGTAAGAGGACCAGGGAGGATGCAATAGACATGGACATCGATTCCTCCACTAAGGAGTTCAAAATGAAATATAGGAAGAGAGACAGGATCAGCATGGGCCCGGACCAAGGAAATGAGAAAAACCAACATATTGTCATCACAATTTTGGATTCACCAAGTTCATCTTCAGCAGGTGGCCACCCGATCTTCTCCACATCCTCTGCCACCGTCCCATTCCAACAGCAGAATGTGCAAACTCCCACATCTACTTCCACTGCAGAACAAGAGCAGGAAGACATCTATGACACATTTAGGGAGAACAAGAGAAGGAATGAGTTGCTCAAGACCACCACCTACAACCAATTTTGGAAACAAATGTTAGTTCTGCAGAGACTCCTATCAACCTTTGACTGAGATAAGGGAAGAATGAGGATGGCATACTTGGAGGCACAAATTCCTCAGCCCAAAGGTGCAACAGACTACAAGAAGACATTTTTTGAGTTTGATGCAAAGAAAATCCACCCAATAGACCAGATGGAGATGCACAAGTAGACTAGGGAAATGATCTCCTTCACCCTAACAAATACATCCATGAGCCTCTCAAAACTACATGTGACTTTGTCCAATGCACAGTCACAATTAAAGTTGGAAAAGGTCTCTGCCATGGCCAAAGATTCAAATATAAAATCTCTAGAGGATTTAGTGATATAGCTCGGGTACAATCCATCAAACATTACAGTGGCAGAAACAGTTGTGAGGAAGAAGAATGAAGACATAGCTTCTTTGAGGAGGAAGCTTAAGATTCCAGTAAGAGAAGACCCTATTGCCAAGGAGATAGAAGCAAATCAAACACAGAAGGTAGAAATGTTGCAATTAATTGTTGAAAAAATAGAGCAGATCAAGAAAATGGATGATGAGATGGGTAAAATGATCAAAGAAAGACAGAAAGAAATAAGAGATGCAGTGAAGGGAGTAGCAAAGGAATCAGCTAAGGCCACGATCCCTCTACAAGCGGTTCCTCTCACAGTGATCCCAACAACCACAACATCCACAGGAGCACCGAGGGAGAGTACTGAGTAGCTAGCCAAGGTGATGGATAACATGTCTCTACAGTCAGCAAAGATCAAAAGGCTTCAAAATAAACTTGGTGACCTGCTGGATAAACTCAAAGGGAAAGACTCTGCACATGCCACAGAGTTGCAGATTAGCAAAAAGCTGAATGAGAGCTTGCAGAAGTCTCTTTAGGAGTCCTCATTTGGCTGCATGATGGGAAGGGTGAAGCAAATTATATGGTAGGATATAATTGAGTCTGTAAATGATATATGGCCCTCAATTCAGATAATTTTTGAACAAAGGGATCTAATTGAGGTAGTGAAGGTTTTTGTTGAGAAAACCAATGAGGAACTTGGAGATAAGCCCCAAATTGCCAACAAGATCATCAGATTCCTGAATTCTAAGAGCAGCCATGAATTGGAGCAACTGGAAGGGCCGACAGAACAAATTCTGTTCTTGAGGTTAAAAGGGTGTTGAATAAGAATTGTTTGGTCACACAGCTAGAAGAAGGATGCCATCAGCTGGAGATTGGGGTGAGTAGATTTTTTAAAAGGATTGAGCCACTAAAAAAAATAGGGTTGCCTTCCTTGTTTGTCATCAATGATAAACTAATGTCCATGATTTATTATGTAAAAAGGCTCACAGAGGTTTCCGAAGACACATCCAAGCTCACAAATCTAAAGAACACCATGACCGGGAAGGAATTCTATGAAGTCATCAGCAACAATGTATTCATACAACATGAGGTGAAGCACATTTTTTAGCTGAAACCAACATTCGTGAAGTACACCGAGACTGATGAATTCTACAGGAAGTTGAACAAGACCAAGATCCCGACTGCAGAGAGTTGGAAAAATATATGCAGACTTGAGGAAGAATGACAACTCAGTTCAGTGACGAAGCTGGCAGCTCAGTGAATTGTCAGCATCAACACATCCAATGTATCAGATCCGCCAACACAACAGACCGCTACAACGTTATATAACAGCTCCACAAGAACGCCAGGCACCTACCAAGAGGTCCGTTACAATGAAGGACACTTCCACTTCTACTTCGGACATTTGTCTAGAACAGTCACAACACATCCATGCATGAGAAGCACAAGCCCATTTTCAGTTACTCTTATAGTAAACGAACCGATTTCCCTTTCGATAACGGAAAGCCAGTGAAAATAGTTTAAATATAAGTTTTCATTCTGTAACAGGGGTTGGACCCTAGTTTTGTAAGCACTTTTCATTGCAAGTATTCGTACTTTTCAAGATGGAGCATTAATAAAGAGATCATTCTACAAAATTCATGTGTTGTGTGTCTTGGTGATGTTTTTCCTTATTTACATTTAATGTTTTCCCACTGTAATATCTTCATGTGTTTTATTTATAATTCTATTTGTAAAGTAGGAAGGTTAGATTAAGATTTGTTGTCTCAGAGTACCTTAATTTTAACTATCTTAACAATTTCAATCTTTTCTTCTAATGTATGGTTTAAGAATTCTTAATTGCTCTTAAGTCATTACTGAAAGCACTTTTCTCCATCCCATAATTCCACAGAGCTATAAACACCAGTATTCGCAGCTAGCTTGCCTTGCATTCGCTCTGGGATTTGATGCGTACACCCAACCTATTTTGACTCCATAGCCCAATGGAAACTGTTTAGAAAATATCCCTTCTATCCAACCAAGAACAATAAAAAAACAACCCTTATAATCAATTTAAATAGCCTAATATCAATAAACTTGAACAAATCTAAATCTAATAGAGAAATCCCTCTCTGAGCCTAGGAGGGCTAGATCCTAGGCTTCAAGCGGTTTTGATGTTGTGCTTTATAGCTTAGTCTTGCCAATATTCTAAATTATAGAGCGATAACACTACAATCAGATGTAGAAGGAAACAAATCATGAGAATGATTCATATGGTGTGATGCACTAGAATCAAGAATCATATTTTCAGAAGATGAATTAATTACACAAACACATAAAACATGTGATTTACCAAATGAAGAGGGTTTGGGCATTGAATTTTATGTTGTTGCGGGGCTTCAATCAAAGGCTATAGTTTTTTCCAAAATTTTGGTTCGGCATGCCCAGGTATGCCACAAAAACTATAGATTTCACTTGAATTCTTCTTTCTTGTCTTGGAGGAAGACTTTCCAGACTAGGAAGATGGAGAAAATTATTTTTTATTTTTAATTTTTAATTAAAATTTTAAATTTTAAATTAATTAATTAATTATTATTATTATTATTATTTAATTTTAATTTTAGTTTTTTTTCTTTTGCTAAGACTTTGAGGGAGACTCACTAGCATGACCAGATTCCTTCTTTTGCTTATATCAAGTTTTGTGCTTACCCTTGGAGGTTTGAGCTGCAAGAGCTTGATTCATAGATCTAGTAGGAGCAACTATTTACATAAGTTTATATTGTTCTTTTGTAAGACACTCATAGGAAAGCTCACAAGAAGACATTTTAAACTCATGTCCTAGTGCATTGATAGTAGAAGAAACTACTTGCAAAAGAGCCTTTAACTTAGGATCAAGAAAATGCACTCTTCATCTTTTTTTATTATTTTTCATCCTTTCATCCATGTCATTAGTGATCTAAATTTGGCAAGGCAATTCTCAATGGATGCATGATCATTAGGTACAAGTGATGGGAATTTTTCTTCCAACTATAAGGATCAAAATTCATTGAATTTACCAAATAAGGAACCCAACTTGTCCCAACTTGATTTTGGACTTTTACATTCAAGAATACAAAAGAACAAGCTATCTGAAACATGAAAGATAATCAAACCCATGGCTTCATCCAATTTGTTTATATAGGAAAATATTTGAATTTCCTCAGTAAACATTGGTTGAGTTTCAATACCATTTGCCAAAAACCTTTAGATTGAAATAATTGTTGCATCTTAAGTTTCCAAGTGTAATATTTATGGGGAGTTAGGAGCTCAAAAGTCTTTGATTCCACCATTATATAAAAAAATACAGGGAGAACACCAAATTTGTTTACTTAATGCCAATTTTTTTCGATAATTACTTTAAATAATGGATACAAACACTATTAGCAATATTCACACTTAAAAGGCCCACATTTTATGAAATAAAATTTTCTTTTAAATATATATATATATATATATATATATATATATATATATATATATATATATATATATATATATATATATATATATATATATATATATATATATATATATATATATATACACACATCGTTGAAAAAAAAATCCCCAAAAAAACCTTTATGAAATGGAAATTTGCACATGTATCATTATGAAGTGTTTTGCCACTGAATTTGAAAAAGATTCAAATAAAATATATTAATGTCATGGAGGATGCATTCACAGAAGAAGTGTGACACATTGAGTATTTGAGAAGAAATTATAACATCTTCTAAATCACACTTAGATTGGTGTCACCATTTTGTTGGTGTGGATTATTTAGCCGATCAACTTCAAAACCAAATCAAGCACAAAGTAACAACTCATTTCATAACTAGAAATTGCTCCTAAAGGTGCAAAGGTACACTGAAGGAAAATCATATTTGGAAAGATCATCTTGTAAAAATAAATCACTAAATATAAAAACTCTTATTTCTAATAGAATAAACATTAGTTAAATATTTTTTGAAAAAAAAAAGAGATAACTCTATTACGAAGAGCAACCTTCTACTTCAATGGTTGCTTTCTTGCTGATCAAAAAGTGTC
Source organism: Pinus albicaulis (assembly GCA_034641835.2). NCBI lineage: Eukaryota > Viridiplantae > Streptophyta > Pinopsida > Pinales > Pinaceae > Pinus > Pinus albicaulis. Next base: position 1,197,960,908 of record CM076579.1, on the reverse strand, counting down.
GTTGCAACATTTGGTTATTCCCGGAGTAAGATGATTGATGGAAAACAATTCCTTATTTAATTCTTCGAGTATTGAGGAAATTGTTGTTTATTATGTTTCCATGTTGGGCAGGGAAAATGGTGAAGAAAAAATGGATTAGTTTTCACACCGTTGCTTTTACCAGTTTGGTTAATATAACTCAGAGGACAACTTCAAAGATCTATACAAAAAATTGATTAGGCACAAATTTCCCAGGGGAGGCTAGAGCCACTCTTGAGTTTCCAAATGATAAATACATATCTCACTGCATTTCCAATGTCTAATGCTTCTCTTCTTGACAAAAGGACTGCTACAGCAAAACCCCTGTTGATTCGGGTAGGAACCCTTGATATGAAGGTCCTAAGGTTGTTTTTGAAGGAATTTGATTACAGTAATTCCAAGGATGCTTGTGGGGTTTTTTTCCAATATCATGGAAACGAAGGGGATTCTAGGATTACTTTTATTTAATCAAGAATGCACATGCCAATGGTGTTAAGGTGGTAATGGCCACATCTATTAGAATTGATGATATCGAATTCTCCAGGGGAGTTCAGTGTAGATATGGATATTAGACCTGCTAAGAGGTTTGGGGTTCCGATGGAATTTGGAGGGCCTCATGATGATATTTTGGATACTTCACAAGAGTATAAAGAATCATGTGCGAGAGGATTATAAGAGTGAGTATGCATTCAAATGATAAGGTAGGTATTTGGATTTGGTGTGTGAGACTACTTCTTGACTGCCTTCTTTGGGATTTCTTGGAAAGCTCTACATTGACCAGGACAGAGCCATTGGTGGTGAGGTTGACGACTTGCACCTTTCAAAGTGCCAAGATATGTTGGTAGTGAGGTTGATTATTGTATTGTTCAAAGTGCCACATGGTAAAAAATGGTTTGATGGAGGCAGACGAAAATGGATGGATCTTATTGGATGAGATGAACTATGTATGCCCAACCCAAGCTCGCAAAGAGACACCTTTAGTGTGATGATAATTTTGAGATTCCCTTGCTATAAGGGCCGATACTTTATTGAATCAACCTATCAATAAAAAAAAAATGTAGACTCATGGTTGGAAATTAAGGTCGAAGTGGTAAAATAATGGTGACCTACTTTAATAATTGTGCCTTCTTCTCTCAAACATAAGAAAGAAAAAGGTAAATACATTGTATTTGGATGGAGTAGTTTAATTATTCTAATTTTTGGATTTATATTGGATTAAAATAAATTAAATTCCAATAAATCAAATAAATATAAATCACACTTATTTGTTTTCGAGGACATAACTTTTCTCCACACCCTTCAATTTTTTTCACCCCTTTCCTTTGTTCAAGTAATTCCCATTATGGTTCTTTATCGGGTACAACTATGACAGTCTCCCTACCACATATAGCAGAAGGGCCTATGGGGGGGAGCGATGTTCAATGTCGCAAGCAACAATTTTACTGTGATTTTTCCAAAAATTAGAAGATGTTAAGACGTTGGAGAGAAATCATATAAAATTATGGAAACCGACTTTAGCACTGTGTAAGACATGTTGAACAATATTCACAACTGGTTTCAAGATCAATAAAATAGGTTGTAGGAGCCATTGAAAAAATGGTTAACAAAGATGGAGAATTCCCTTTAATAGGTTGAATATTTGATCAAATGAGATAATCGAAAAAGAGAGAGAGCATGGTATCAACGTTGGTGTTTCCTCCTAAGGAATCTCAACGTTCCCACACAAATTAGAGCTTAGAAGGCCACCTATGATTCCCTCCTTCAAGAGCTCGATATGGTCTTTTTAATGCATGCCATCACTCTATAGATTGTGTCTAATGCAACACCTCACGCAGACCCGCTTCTTCAAGCTCTATCAAACATCGGTTTCAAAGGGGTTGGCATATGAACTGCCTAAGTTCAACTGCAGACATGGTTCAACGATTGTTATTTTCAAGCTCACATAATTGGTGAGTAGGAGGATCTCATGCAAATATGGAGTGCCACGTGGTATAAAATGGTTTGATGGCAACAAATGAAAATGGATGGATATTATTGGTTGGGATGAACAATGTCTTCCCAAACCAACCCCGTAGAGAGACACCTTTGGTTTAATTATATTAGATATTAGTTTTGAAATATGTGGGATTTTCCAGCTGAGTGATGCAGTTCTAGCACAATTTTTATTTTCATGGTTGACACTTAGAGATGTTGCATATGTTGGATCAGTTTGAAAATTTCTTTATTAGTTGACACGAAAATGATGTTATGTGGTGAATGGTTTGAAAAAATGAATGGTGTAGTGAACCAAAGCATGTGTTAGAAACAATTTCAGGTGCTAGAAGGATAGGATGGGGTCACCTTACGAGGGATATGAATACACTTGAAATTGTTTGCTAAAATTGAAAACTAGGGCCAAACTCCACCTTGGACAACTCATATGATGGATATGGTATTTTTGTTGGATTCCTCTTTCTGAGAGGTGCAAGATTGATCTAAAGGATTTTTTGGATGAGTAGAAGTGAGATTTTGAATTTAATCTCTCACACATGTGAAAATTGTCAAGGTCGGCTAGAAGTCTAATGAAGGCTCATAAGCCCCAATTGATGTGTCTTCACTCTCAACGAAGTGTATAAATATGAGAGGCCTCTTCCTCATTTTAGACATCATCACTCAACACATTTCTCTCTCCTCTCTTCATTGGTTCGTATAAGGATAAAATTCTCTTCTTCACACGTGTGGCAAGGTGACTAGAAAATTATGAGTTTCTCGTATCTATTTTTGGGTTGAATTCCAGAGCATTGACCAACGTTGGCTGAGGTTCAACCTCACTCCTTTTGTTGCGTTTTTCAGGTAGAAATTTTGATCTTTATAGGCCACATATCTTGGCATGAAAATTGAAAAATTATGAGCACGTTGACCATAACAAATTTGACCGTAGTGTTGAATTTATGTTTATTGGGTTTGACATAGATTTTCAGATCTGTTTTGGGCTGATTTGGGCTGCCTTTGGAGGCCCCATTGACTATTTTTGATTGAGCTAATTTGGAGGATTTTTTTTTAATGGTTTGACCAACATTGACTTTCTGGTTAGGGCATCCTATTGACTGTAGTTTGAATGGACTATTTTGACAGTGATTGGGCAAGTGTATTTTGTATTTTGTACTCTCTCTCTCTCTGCTGAACTTTTGAATAATCATAAGAAGATTTGATCAAAGGGTTTCCTCGCATTGGGGATTTCCTTGGCATCTGCCAAATATTGTGTCCTCTTGTCTTGGCTTGTCTTCTGCTTATTGTTTATGTTATATCAACATTTACTATCAATGTTAATGTGATTTCTAATATAGAAATTGATATTGGGCTAATAAGAAAAGATTGAAGTAAATTGCTCGAAAGAATGTAACATTCCATTGTTATCTAAAATTAACATGGTATCAGAGCCTAGGTGAAGATAAAGCCCAAGTAAGAGTGGGAAGAGAAATCACTGAGATTTTTTGGACAAGGACAAGGTTCAATTGCTTCCACATCTTACTTCAAATATGATGACAAGCTCAATGATAAGTCTGATTATCATGCATGGAATATGTCCTTGGACTTGACTTTGGAAAAGCATGATATTATGAACTATGTGCAGGGAAAGATTGTTGAGCCTCCTTCAAATGCACCAGCTGCCACTAAAAAGAAGTGCGATAAAGGTCAAAACAAAGCTAAGAATATCATCAGTAATTCTATTCACAAAAATTTAGTTTATTATATCTCTGAGTTGGGCACATCTAAGGAGATGTATGACAATTTGGTTAGCATGTTCAGGGCTATAAACAAAAATGAAATTCTCTTTCTCAAGAACAAGATGAAGGACATCAATATGGATATAGGAGAATCCATCTGATCCTAATTCATGAGGATTACCAAAATAAAAAATGATCTTCTATCTATCGGAGAGGTTATTTTTGATTGAGAGCTCACTCTTATTTCCCTTAGAGGTATTCCCCGAGAATTGTATGTATTCAATACCACTATCCTAAACAATGACAAGGTTCTAGATTTTGATGAATTTTTGACTAGATGCACTCAAGAGGAGAGAAGGATGATGGATAGAGACATGCCTTCAAATAGGAATGATCCTACGACATTCTCTGCTCATGCTAAAAGAAAGAATAATGTCGGTCTAAGGAAACAAGGACAAGGAAGACCGAGATTCAACAAAGGAAGAAAGGGTAGATGTTTCAATTGTAACAAGTTTGGCCACTATGCTAGAGAGTGTCCCAATAAAATGGATACACCATGAGATGGGATTACAACAAAAAAAAAATTCCAAGGAAATGGAAATGAAAAGAATAACAGGTTCAATAAAAAAAGGAAGAGAGGTTCTCCCACTGCACGATATGGAAATGGTTAACCTTCCAAGAGATCGATAAACTAAAAGTATGATGAATCTAATGTTGTAGATAACAAGAATTTTTTTCTTCTTCTTATATATGCCCTCTCTGCCGCCTCTCCTCCCGACACCTTGGATAATTGGTTGATTGATAGTGGTGCCTCAAGGAACTTCTCTGGGTACAAAGAGGCCCTATCACATTTTATTGAAAAGGAAACCAATTGGAAATCATACTTGGAGACAATACCACCTATCCCGTGAAAGGGATAGGGATAGTTACTCTTCACTTAAATCAAGGTCAAATCCTTCATCTACAATATGTGTTCTATGTACCCGTATTTAAGAATGATTTAGTGTCTATTTCGGCAATGGAAGACAAAGGATTCAAGGTGGAATTCATTGATAGAAAGGTATGTGTTTGGAAGAGGAATTTTAAAGAAGAATTCACTCTTGGTTTCAAGGTTGATATTCTTCATCAGGTTGGAGGAAGTCCATTGGGAGCCATGACATGCAACACTACTCTTCAATCTGAATTATAGCACTAGAGGTTTGCTCAAATTCATTATAAATATCTTCTCGAAGCTAGGAATATGGCCACAAGTATGCGTGATTTCAAAGTTGATCATGAAGGTTTTTGTCAAGGTTGTGCCGAAGAGAAACATACTAGGGGACTATTCCCCTCAAGTGATAATAAGACTACCGACATAATTCAACGGATTCATTCTAATTTATCTGGTATGTTTCCCATAACATCCTTGGGAGGATATTTGTATTATGCTATTTTGTGGATGACTTCTCTCGCAAAAATTGGATATACTTCTTGAAGAAAAATGATGAAGTATTCAAATGGTTTTGCTCTTTCAAATCCTTGGTTGAAAATCAAACATGGAAGAATATCAAAGTATTGAGGACCGATAATGGAACCAAATATGAGTCAAATGAGTTCAATGACTATTACAGGGAAGCTAGAATTAATAGGGAGACCACTACTTCTTATACTCTCAAACAAAATGGACTTTCCAAAAGGAAGAATCAACCCATATTTGAAGCTACTCATGCCACGCTTCATGACCAAGGTATACCAAAGTTCCTATGGGGAGAAGCTGCCAATAATGCCGTGCATGTTAAACATAGATGGCCACATCAAGAGTTAGACTCCAAAACTCATGAAGAAATCTTCACAGGTAAGAAACATGATGTTTCTCACTTTATAATTTTTTAAATTCCCATATATTTTCATGTGCCGAAAAAAAGAGAAGAAAGCTGGATTCTTTTGGAAAGAAGGGAACATTTGTGGGCAACAATGAAACTTCAAAGGCATATAGAATCTATGTGCCTAGTCAAATGGAAGTGGAGAGTCATGATGTCACCTTCGATGAAGATGTTGCGCTTAGGAAGGTTAGATATATTCCTATTTCAAAAGAAGACAAAGATGAAGATGCATGAAAGTAGGAAGAAATGAAGGGTGAACCGATGTCCGATGTTGAAGGTCCGATGGATCCCATTGATCCACCTCCTAGCGAGCCCTCTTCTTAAAAAATAATACCCTAATGGCTTAGAGATACTCTCGAATATGTCGAGAGACATATTTCACTTAGGGGGATATTTCGTGAAAGAAAGAAGCCGAACAGGTACCAAGGGTACTTAGTAGCCATGAGCACCATTGTGCAATTTGAGCCCAGAATGTTCGAAGAAGTCATTAAGAACCAAGTTTGGAAGGATGCAATGAAGAAAGAGTATGAGTCGATTATGAAGAATAATGTCTGGGATGTGGTCCCTAGACCAAAGGACAAGTATGTTTTCACCTCGAAATGGCTTTACAAAATGAAACATGGAGCTGATGGGAGTGCTAAAAAGTTCAAGGCCAGGTTCATTTCCCGATATACCACCAACCGTTCGATTATTGCCCTTTTTGTCTCACAAGTATGGAATCTACATCAAATGGATGTCAAAATTGATTTCTTACATGGCTTTCTTAAGGAATAAGTTTATGTAGAACAACCAAGTTCTGGCCCAAGAGTCACATGTATGCAGGTTGAAGAAATCCTTCTATGGGTTGAAGCAAGCCCCCAAGGATTGGTATGAGAGGATCGATAGCTATTTGATGAATTTGGTGTTGGGCCACATAAAAGGTATAATTCCTCTCCTTATTTCTTTGATAATTGTTATTTTTTAAGGCAATTTTATCCTTAATTTGCAAAGGTTTAAGAGAAAAAAGATGGTAAAAGAAATTTGAAAATAATATAGTTAATGTGATATTTTCCGATATAAAAAAAGGTTATAATTCAAGTAAATTGTTATGCAAATCAACCTAAATTAAAAATTGTTGTTCCTCGAGATATTGGAGTGAAATATTGATCGAGCCAACGCCGCATTTATAGCAGATTACAGCTCGATGTATGAGTGCAGTCGGAAAATGAAGGTAAAAGGAAATTGATCATTACTATACGAAGGCTTATGGTTAAAGGAGCAATCCTGAGAATCTTTCGATTCTTAGGATAGCTCTATATTCAATTTTCAAATGTAATATATAAGTCAGCAAAGTGAAAGACATATGTTGTTCATGTTCCATTTTATTATTGCACTTTCACTGTGTATTACATACAATGATCTGAGTTGAACATTTTTTAGGTTATTCTGTAAAAGACTTTGAAGTTAATGAAGTTTTATGAGATTTACTTTAGTCTCCTGTATTGAGTTTATCTATGTAGTACTTCTAGAGACCGTGGGCCCAGTCACCAGATGTTTTATTGTCTATTATGTATCATTTATAGTCATATTACCTTTCTATGTTTCACATTAGTTGTATTACTTTTCACTTGCCTTTTCTTTTATAGTAGGTAACTGATTGAATCCTGTATCTTGAATTCCGTTAAGCATTTTCCGAAGTTGTTGATTGGATTGTGTTACACAGATGAGGAGTGTGAATGTGCAAATTTTAGAAGTTACTTTTGATAAGTAGAGACTTTTGAGCATTTGTGTGATTAACAATTTCTCCTTAAGCGTAGGATTTGCTGAGAAATAGATTAAAACGGTTTATGAGTTAGAATTGTTTATTTCATCTAAATTGTAATTGTAGGAGTAATCATTTGTTGTTATCATTTATTTATGCAACGGTTGAATTAGAATAATGATTCATGTAACTTTTCCGTAATAGTTATTTTTCACTTTGTCATAGTCTAAGACTCTATTCTTGCATATGCTTTGCTGATAGCATTGAAATAAAAGACGAATTCCAGGCCGATAAGATTAATGACATAGGATTAATATTGACTTTTAGGAGTCATCTTAGTGCCCAACATTTTGGCACCGTAAAATTATAGGTTGTGTCTCTGGAAGGCCGGGTATTGAAGACAGAAGGTAAGAACCTACACATGCGTTAAGTAAAAATGTTGTGCCTAGCGCCCACTTTCAGTTGATGCGATTAGGCTATGTAAGTGTATATTTAGTTTCTTTTCCGATTTAAAGTTGATGCGATAAGGCTATGTAAGTGTGTATTTAGTTTCTTTTCAGATTTTAAATTGATGCGATTAGGCTATGTAAGTGTGTATATAGTTTCTTTTCCAATTTAAAGTATTGATGTGATTAGACTATGTAAGTGTGTATTTAGTTTCTTTTATGATTTAAATTTGATGCATGATAAAGATTTGATGTAAGTGTGTATCACTAAGAAAAAGAAGCAAGTAGTAATAGAAAAAAAGCCAATACCAAAAACCCAAAAAACCCAGGGACTGGTGAGCCTTGGGAGAACGACCTTTATTGACGAAATTATCTGAAAATATGAATCTCAAGCATCACTAGGACCCTAAAAATTATCTGGGAAGGGTTCTACCACAATCTCTCAAGCGGTAGAATCACCAACTGTAGCTCACGTTGAGATTCAAAGCAAAACTGAAGGATATGAGAAAAGCTTTCAAAGCACACTAGTTCAAAACTCTAGTCCTTCACAAGAGGGAAATTCCTGTAGTTTAAAAGAAGGATAAGGAGAAACCAGTGGAGCAGATCCACGATCCTCATGATCCAAATCTCTTGTGATCTTGATAGATGAGAAAACACCTGAGATCCCAGACTCAGGAAATATAGTAAAACCCTTAGAGAGCCAAGTAGTATCCATAACTCCCTTGCTCAAATAATACCTCCCGATCAAGAAATCCCTAAATATTACTAGCATATATTCGATCAGATGGAAACTCAAGCACAAAAAAACCAGACTTTGACATTGGAATACCCTATTGTTTGTTCGGTGGCTAATGCCCCAATGAAGGCCATTCCTCTAAAAAATATTTGAAACTTTCATGGGATGACCTCAAAGGATCCAAATGCCTTTTTATTTGAATTTGATGTCTTGTGGAGAGGGTATGATTATACCACCAATCAACGGAAATTAAAATTTTTCCCTTCTACTTTGAAGGGGGCAACATTATGATGGTTTATGGGCTTGGGAGGGGGCACTATTGATTCTTGGGATGCAATGAAAAATGTTTTTCTTACAAAATATCAAGATTACTGTCGATCTAGGGATATAAAAGATGAAAAATTTAAAATGACTGCAAAAGACAATGAAACTTTGGAGGAGTATATTGAGAGATTTCAGTACAACTTACAAAGATCCCCATATACTACCTTAGCAAAAGAAGTATTAAAATTTTCTTTAATAAAATGCATAAAAGACGCGTGGATAGAAACATTGAATTTAATGGGTCAAGGTGACATTTATCAATAAGAATATGGCAATATTGTTAAACTTTGTATCAGGTGTTCACGTGGAAGTACACAAACCAGATCTAGAGTACGAGATCCCCTAACTCGAATCAGAAAAACCATTGGAGGAGGTGTAATGTGAAAACAAATTGGTAATATTTTAGAAGATTTTAAAACTGACATTTTTGGCACATTGACTACACAGTTAGATGTTTTGCGGGCTAAATAAAAGCAAGTTGAGATAGAACGAGCATTGGCCATATTATTTCTGTGATGCCGAAAGAAACACATGGAGAGGGAATGCCCATTGGACATGGTTCAAACCTGTGCTATTTGCAATAAAGATCATTCGACAAAACAATGTCCATCACTCCCAGGATTAAAATTTGTACTCAAAGAAGCCGATGAGGAGACAAAAACTATATACTTGATGGCTCAACGTCGATCATGGAAATCACGTCCTCTAGGTATTATGTAAGATCCATCCTCATTTTATTCTGGATAGTACATGCAACAACAGAATCCTAGAAATGCATGGTAGGGACAATCACCCTTTAACTCCGCCTGGAAATCTCAGTCATATCCTACTTCACCATGGATGAATCAATCGTTTGCTGGATCCAGATGGCCAAATCCCCAATATCCTTCCCCATTGTGGAAAAATCTAGTTACTAACTCCTATCCCTCGCAATTTTTGAACACACATGTGCAGAATTCAACGTGGCCTCAAAATTGACAGCGTCCTATGGGATTGGTAAATACACCCCTAGGGATGATCCCTCAATCTCAACCCACATTGCAAGATCCATTTTAGTTACCTCCTAATACTCAACCTCTGATGCGTCCTCAGCTGTCGACTTAGCCAAATCCTAACCCCCAACAATAGACCTATCCAGAATGTGAAAAACGTTGAAAATCCGATTTACGAGGTAAACCCCTTAGGATGTAATGAGCTCCAACTGAGATCTGGACGCATTGTTTCTCTTGAAGAAAACAAGAACGATCAAGAGCAAGAAAACGGTAAAGAATAATAGACTATGATAAATCCGTCGACTGTAGTTATTTCAGAAACAAAGCCAACAGAGAACATAGTCGAGCAACGAAACCCTAAAAAAATCATAGCTACTTCCCCTCCATTACCTGAAAGACTCACGATAACCAAACCAACAATCTACCCTGAGTTTTATATTATAGGGGAATTGAAAAACTTGTATATAAAAATTACACATGTGGAGGCTATATATGACATCCCGATTTATTCCAAAACGATTAAGGAGTTATGCGGGAAAAAGCCTAGGATAAAACCAAAATATCCAACCATAGTTCACGTTGTAGTAAATTATTCGACCTCATTTTAGGAAAACAGGTTCGTGTTAAGTATGAATATCTAGGAATTTCGGTCGTGACCGTCCAAATACAAGGCTTCAATTCTCCGAACACGTTGGTAGACTTAAGAGAAACTATTAATATTATGACCTATGAGACTTGTAATATCTTGGGTATCACAACTTTAAAACCAACCTCAACCCTGCTATAATTAGTTGATAGGTCAATGATCAAGCCTGAAGGAACTTTGGAAGACATTACTGTCTCTGTAGACTCCTGGGAATATCTTGTAGATTTCTTGGTCATTAACCCGAGAAGTAGACTAGATGGACATCCGCTGATATTAGGAAGACCGTGGTTAGAAACAATCGCTACATATATAGGATGTCGAAATGGAAACATGATGATTGCGAGAGGAAACATTGTCAAGAATATTATTTTGTACCCTTCGGATAAACTAAGTCTACCTGTTGTAAATTTTCAGTTACGCCCACCTAGATATCAAGAAGAAAATTTGTGTTCTCCCCTTTCCTTAGATGAAGCTATGGGACTTAAAAATCAATTAGAGGACGATGTAATCAACAGCTTAATCAATAAACCAACTGTTATTGGAAACCCAACATGCCAAATGCTAAAACATCTTCTTGATAATGATGCACAAGGAGACCCCTTAGAAAATTTAAATGACAATCATATTCCCACAATTTTTGTCCATAACAACATTCTAATTGAAATAGAAACAAGAAAAACCCTTAATATTAATGTTGGTCAGGAAAAACATCAACAACAGAAATTAACTGAGGTTCTCCATAAATACAAGCAGGTTTTTTCCTGGGAATATTCAGACATGAAAGGTATTGACCTGCAGTTGTGCACCCATTACATCTATATAGAAAAATATGTTTGTCTTATTTGGCAACCCCAGAGGAGGTTGAATCCGCACCTCAGTGACATTGTGAAACGACAATTGCAAATTGTTGGATGTAAACTTCATATACCCAATTTCAGATAGCCAGTGGGTTTCCCCGTTAGTATTCGTCCCTAAGAAAAAAAGAAAATGGAGGATTTGTGTAGATTATAGAGAACTCAGTAAGGCTACCCAAAAAGACCATTTTCCCCTTCCTTTCATAGACCAAGTCCCTGATACTTTTGCTCAAAATAAATTATTTTCTTTTCTAGATAGTTTCAATGGTTACAATCAGATTCAGAGTGCTCTAGAAGGTCAATATAAAACCATGTTTACCTGCCCATGGGGGAAATTTTCATGTAGAGTTTTACCCTTTGGACTATGCAATGCTCCTGCGACGTGCCAAAGAGCAATCTTGAGCATTTTTTTTAACCTAATAAATGAGGGACTTGAGTTGTATATGGATGATTTTACTCCATTTTGGGATGATTTTGATCAAGCTCTGAAAAATTTAGAAAAATTCGTTGAACGCTGTATCGCTACCAGATTATGTTTAAGCAATGAAAAATGTCATATGATGATGATTGAAGGTGTATTTTAGGGAATTACATTTATGTTGCAGGAATTCAGGTGGATCCCACCAAGATTGAGGTAATTATTAAATTGCATACGCCCTGCACACAAATAGAGGTACAAAGTTTTGTCGGTTATGCAAGGTATTATCGTAGGTTTATAGAACATTTTTCAAAGATAGCTGCACCTTTATACACTTTAACATGCAATATCGAATTTGAATGGTTTGACAATTGTGATGTTGCATTTACAGGTCTCAAGGAACTCCTTTCGATAACATTAGTATTAAGAGGACCAAACTGGGAGCTACCTTTTCACATCTCCTCGTATGCATCAGACATAGCCATAGGCACTGCTCTTGGACAAGAGGAAGACAAAAATCATTATGCTATCTACTATATCAACAAAAACCTCACTCCTGTTGACTTAAACTATACAGTAACATAAAAATAATTTTTAGCTATTATACATGCTATTAATAAATTTCGACATTATATAACAGGCTATCTATTTTTTTTGTACACTGATCACTCTGATATTAGATATTTAGCTAAAAAACCCATTACTAATGGTCGGGTGACTCAATGGTTATGGCTATTGTAGGAATTTGATATCACCATCAAGGATCGACTAAGAAAAGAAAACTTTGTGCCTAACTTTCGGTCTCAAGTACCTAAAGTAGATGACCATCAGCCGATGGACAACCAATTCCCAGATGAGCATCTATTTTTCGTGACAATAAAAACACCATGGTATGCTGATGTGGAAAATTATTTAGTGGTAGGGAAATTGCCAACACATATGTCACCACAAGAAAGGAAATTAATGATACAATGCAACACACGTTTTTCCTGGATCGGTGGTTATCTCTTCCACAATGGTTTTGATTTTCAAATTCGAAGGTGCATCAGAGAAGATGAAGTTTATGACATCCTAAGGGCTTGCCATGATGAACCATGCAGAGGAAACTTTGTAGACCACTGAACTGGACATAAATTTCTTCAAATGGGCTATTATTGGCCCATAATATTTAAAGACACAAAAAACATGTACAAGCCTGTGACAGTTGTCAACGAATGGGTTGTCTGGCCAAGCTGAAGAAAGGCCCCTATAACCACAAGTGGTGGTGGAACCATTCGAAAGATGGGCGCTAGATTTTGTCAGCCCCTTCAACCCACCATCAAATCAGAAAGTGTACATTTTGGTTTACACGGATTACGTAACCAAATGGGTTGAAGCGGTAGCCTTGCCAAGAGCTACGGAGGAGGCAGTGATTAATTTCTCGTTCGAAATATTTGTGCGTTACAGATTACCAAGGGAAGTAATAAAAAATGAAGGGCCGCAATTCACAGGTCATAAAATTTTGGCCACTCTTCATAACTATCATATTAAGAATAGAGTTACTTCCCCATCTCACCTCGAGGAAAATGGATAAGTGGAGAGCACTAAAAAGTTCTTGGAAGCAATTCTGACTAAAACTGCATCCGCAAATCATCGAAATTGGGCAACCAAACTCCCTGAAGCACTATGGGCTTATCAGAAAACATGGCGGAACACTACTGGTCACTCGTCGTATCACCTTGTCTTCAACAAAGAACCCATTTTCCAATAGAATTTGAAATAAAGACTCTTAAGATGACAAGGGAAATTGGACTATATTTTACAGAAGCACAAAACCAGCGCCTACAACAAATTAATGAGTTGGATGAACCATGTCTATTTATTGTAAAACACACTACTATTATACAACAACAAATATCTAAATGGCATGACCGACTGATTAAAAAGAAATAATTCAAAAAATGCGATTGGGCGTTGCTATATGATTCCAGGTTCGAGGATTTTTTAGGGAAATTACAAACAAGGTGGCCATGGCTGTATGAAATCAAAGAAGTCCATAATAATGGTACCTTAACATTAAACACCATCTACGGATTTGGTACCTCTTTCCTGGTAAACGGACATCGACTACGCCTTTACCACCAACCACTCACAAAGGAGTCATTTTATCATGAGGTAAGTAATGATCTTATTTTTCAGATCATAGCTGACTGGGATAGCAACCTAACAACTCCATCTCCATAAATATGACTTTATTTATCACTTTGTATATAATGTACATATGTTTTCTTTAAGAGTTAATTAATTTTCTTGTTTTTCTTTCTTTCTTTTTCTTCCTTTTTTTCTCTTGATAATAAAAATAAAGGGGTAAAAGGCCTTTAGGACAGTTGTTGTTCCCTTCGACACAATTGTTGTTCCCTTCGAAACAATTGTTGTTCCCTTTGGCACAATTGTTGTACCCTTTAGTACAATTGTTGTTCTCTTTGGTACATTTGTAGTTCCCTTTCTCTTTCACGACTGTTGTTCCCTTCGGAACATTTGTTGTTCCCTTCGGCACAATTGTCGTTCCCTTCAGCACAATTGTTGTTCCCTTCGGCCCAATTGTTGTTCCCTTGGACACAATTGTTGTTCCCTTCGGCACAATTGTTGTTCCCTTTGGAACAATTGTTTTTCCCTTCGGCACAATTGCTGTTCCTTTTGCGCCAAACTATCTATCTCTCATATAATTAATTCCGATATTTGAAAGTGAACTTAAAAAGTATTGATCTTTACTTTATCATGATGTTAAAAATAATGGCTTACCTATCATCCTACAAAGAACATTATTTTATCCTCTGGCACATCCTATTTTAAAATTTTTCTTTATATTCAGATCTTTCTAAAAGAATTATAAATTGGTCATGATCTATCACCACCATAGTAGTTTTATCTTCTGTGTACATCTTCAATGGTGATTCTCTTCCAACATAACAAAGGGTTGACACATACATTATTTGGCATCCTTTTTCTTCCTTACGCCATCCTTAAACTCTTAAGGAGTTGATGATCCACCCTTGATGAATAAAAATATAATTTTTCCAAAAAACATGGCACTTAGAGCTAGATTTCCTCATAAGGATAGGGGGTCTCATCGTGAGCCAACCTACTACGATCATAAGATAATAACGTAAGTGAAATTCCCATTATGGCTACCAAACCAGGGTTATGGCCTTTTTGACACCAGTGTCAAAAGGACAAGAGGTCTCATCACAAGCCGAATTGTTCACTTTGTTATGATATCGTGAGTAGCATTGTTGTTATCTAGTCAACACGCCAGAAAACTGACCATTTGAGAGAAAATATTTAAAACAATAAATATGATATATCATTCACAAGATATTAGCCTATCTACAGGTTAAAAAGGAAACCCTGTCGAGGCTATGGATGCATGCTGTCAGCAGTGTCTCTGCCTATGGCATTGGAATATATCTTGAATTTCCTTATCATAATTATGTTGTTAAACCTCTTTATTTTATAAATAAATCACCATCATCAATATCTACACCTATCTTCTAAAAATAGCTAGATGTGGTATATAAACTATAACATGAGCATATCTCTAAACTTTCAGACCTCCGAAATATGCATATTAACTATAAAGGAATGTCGCCGGATATATATATGTATATATATATATATTATGTTCTTCAAAGGTTATTTATTTTAAAAAGACAATCTTTTTTATAGATGGTATATCATTATCATTACTTCCACGTATACATGACAGTTAATTATTCCCTCCATTTGGCTGTGCCCGATTTGACCATTCTGTTTCACGGTATTGACTACTTCCGTATGACCATTTAATTTCCATAATGCTATCGGTAGTGGTAGACCTTTCTATTGGAGGGAGGTAAGGCACAACACGTGCATGATGGGACTAAGCACAATTAACGAAAATAGTAATTTTCGTTGTACAAAAGCACATTAGACAATGCTATTCTGTCATATCTCTCATTCTATTTTCCGTATTGAAACAACTCTGTGTATAGTGTTTGCAACAATTTCTTCCAAAAAAACACTGTGTATAGTTTTTGCATCAATGGGGGGTATATCCAGCTGTAGTGAGTCTGTTACATTACGAGTAACTGAAAAAGCTCGACAAACCCTGGAAAGGGTGGGTTGGATTGAGTATTTCACCTGATTGCAGGGATTTGATAACGCTGTGGCTTTGGAATTTTTACAGAATTTAAGTAATGAAATCACAAAGAATAAAGGAAAGTAGATACCCGTTAATGAAACGATCCTGACAGAAGTTACAGGTCTCTCTACAGAAGGAGAGAAGTGGATAGAAACGCATATCAGACTCCAGAGTGAAATGGAATTGTTTATAGATCTTGGTGACGAATTGGTACACAAAGGAAAAGGATTCCACCCCACCTCATTCAGATAACCATGGTAGGAGCTCACAGACATAATCTAGCGGTACATTACATGTGACGACCACCATGATGTGGTAAGACCACGACATATCAAATTATTAGCAGCTTTAAAGCAGAATATAGTGCTAAACATGCCTTTCTTTTTAAATTTCCTTTTACATGAGGTTGCTGGTAGGATGAGTAGAGCTAAGGACCCAAGCGCCATAGTTAGTCACCATTGTTTAATCAAATTGATACTCAGTAGAGAATTGGCATTGTCACAATTAAACTGGGACAATTGTTCGGACTTAATGAACTGCCACCTGTGGAAGAAAATACCTAGATTGGCACAAAAAACATTCGACAAGACTTGGAAAATGTAAACAATCAATCAAGAGAAGAAATTGATAATCAAACCCCAACTTTGTAAAAACTGACTAGAGCTGAGAAGAGGTTAGCCTCTGTCCTAGTTTCCTGGCTAGCTAAGCGGAGAAGGTCCGAAAGACTGACCAAGGCAAAGCATCCTGTAGAGTCTGTTGAGCATGTGCCAGAGAATGATCCATTTTAAGAACTTCCTATGGAACAATGGATTAAGTCACTGCAAGTTAGAGAAGAGGAAATAGCCCAAGTTTTGGAAAATATGGGAACCCTCTTTTCCTTTGAATAAAATGAAGATTGTTTTGGGAATTCGTCTGAACCGACTGCTAATTTTTCAGCCTCTACCCCTAATTTTCATAATACTGAAATCTTTCCATCCTCGCCAAGTATGCATAGCCATGAAAATCTAGAAGAATCAACCAGGATTATGAATGAGACATAATTTTCTAGAGAGGGGACCATCCCATTAACCCCTGATAATCAGAATTCTGAAGGTAACTCAACTGCTACCGTTTTGATTGATGAAGAAATTGAAGTTCCTTCTAATGTCACTAAAATTCCATCTTCACCTACAACACCAATTGTAGAACCCACTGAAGGGTTGAAAGGAAAGAATAAACAAAGAATTAAGTTATTGAAACAAGAAAACCAGAAATTGCGGAAGAATATGGAACAAATCAGAAAAAGACTTAGAAATTATAGTAGAAAGAAAATAAAAACTGTGACAATTGGAGTCCAGAGTGAAAATTATTGAATCATGAAGAAACTCAGACTCAGGAAACCCCTATTAATCATGCAGTATTATAGACAGAAGGAATCCCTATTAATCATGCAGAAATTGAAACTGAGGGTATGCCCACTAATTCTATGGGAATTCAAACAAATATCAATCCCTCTGTGGTTACAATTGAGATAGTAAGCCAAACAGATCTACTGATGACTATTGACAAGGCTAAACAAACTGAAGTGATGCTTCCTTATTCTCCCTTGATCAAGGATGCTAATATCGAAGTGTTAAATAGGGAATTGGAAAGGAACAAACAACTTTTGGAACAATACTAAGGAGAAGTGATACCTCAGGCAAAGCACCAAGAACTGCTACAAAAGTACAAAGCCTTGACCGCCACTAAGGACGCAACTCATGCCAAACTTAGAAGGGAGAAAAATAAATAGAGAAATTAAAAGGGCATCTTCATAAAGCACTGGAACAAACCAAGGATATATGGTTTGTATACTCCGATGCATTGTCTTGTAGGTCTCCAACAACAAACTATGCTCTGTTTTTACTTGAATGATACTTATTATTGAAAGTAAAATCCATATGGTCTGGCCAACCTGTTGAATTCAAATTTTCTTATGATTTTATTAAGTGTTTTCAAGAACAGGAAAATAATATCAAATATTTCTTATGTGAACTCTACATGCATAACTTCTTCCTAGAAGGATAGAGGGATGGGAACCCTAACCCTGTTATTCGGGATGCGCAATTCCAAGCTTTTATATCCTTTGCAAGAAATCAAATCAAATGGTACAAAGCCTATAGTATATTACAAAGGAGAGAAAATGGTTTAGACCTTTGGGTCATAGGAGAACTTAATAGCCCACTGCAAACTTTCATAAAACATAAAAGGTTCGTGTAGCGACCTGGGGTCATTTCTGCTTTGGATCCTAGAAATAAATATGTTCTTATCACAAGACTTGAGTACTTTGAAGACATTAAAGAAGAATCCCTTCAGGAAGCACATCAGTGATGGAAGGCATCTCCTAAGGAGGTCAAGAACAGAGAGCCTTTTGGCTATAGGAACTTCCAAGCAACATCTAACTGGATGCAACAATATAGTTATATGGTTCTGTCTAAAGGACCTACTTGGATTGGATGCCGATATAAATGCCCCGTTATTTGGTATCCTCCAGATGGGTACAATGTTGAGTATGAACTCCCAGAAGGTGCAGAAAGCAAGGCCTTCAAGGTTATTAGGAGAAAAAATGGATTTTGGAATTATGGCGAACAATCTTACCCAACCTACTCTATAACTTCGTTACATGTGAATCATATTTTTTGCACGAGGACACACAATTAGGTAAGCTATGGGGTGATGTTGGGCCATAGAAAAGGTATAATTCCTCTCCTTATTTCCTTGATAATTGTTATGTTTTTAGGCAAGTTTATCCTTAATTTGTAATGGTTTAAGAGAAAAATTATGGTAAAATCAAGTTGACAATAGTATAGTTAATGTGAGATTTTTTGATTAAAAAAAGGTTATAATTCGAGTAAATTGTTATGCAGATCATCCTAAATGAACGATTGTTGTTCCTCAAGCTATTGGAGTGAGATACTGATCGAGTCGATGTCACATTTATCGCAGATTAAAACTCGATGTATGAGCACGGTCAGAAAGTGAAGGCAAAAGGAAACTGATCGTTACTATACGAAGGCTTATGGTTAAAGGAGAAATCTTGAGAATATTTCGATTCTTAGGATAGCTCTATATTCAGTTTTCAAATGTAATATATAAGTCAAGAAAGTGAAATATAGATGTTGTTCATGTTCCATTTTATTATTTCACTTTCACTGTGTATTACATACAATGATTTGAGTTGAACCTTTTTGAGGTTATTCTGTAAAACACTTTGAAGTTAATGAATTTGCACGAGATTTTACTTTAGTCTCCTGGATTGAGTTTATCTAAGAAATACTTCTGGAGACCGTGGGCCCAATCACCCGAGTTTTTACTATCTATTATGTATCATTGATAGTCATATTACCTTTCTATGATTTGCATTAGTTGTATTAATTTTCACTTGCCTTTTCTTTTATAGTAGGTAATTGATTGAATCATATATCTTGGATTCCCTTAATCATTTTACGAAGTTATTGATTGGATTGTGTTACACATATGAGAAGTGTGAATGTGTGAATTTTAGAAGTTACTTTTGAGAAGTAGAGAATTTCGAGCATTTGTGTGATTAACATTTCTCCATATGCGTAGGATTTTCCAAGAAATAGATTAAAACGGTTTGTGAGTTAGAATATTTTATTTCATCTGAATTTTATTTGTAGGAGTAATCATTTGCTGTTATCATTTATTTATGAAATGGTTGAATTAGAATAATGATTCATGTAACTTTTCCGTAATAGTTATTTTGCACTTTTTCATAGTTTAAGACTCTATTCTTTCATATAATTTGCCGATGGCCTTGAAATAAAAGAAGAATCCTAGGTTGATAAGATTAATGAGATAGGATTAAGATTGACTTTTATGAGTCATCTTAGTGCCAAAAAGTTGGGCTTTACACAAAGTGAAGCTGATCCAAACCTTTACTTCAAGGTTGATAATGAAAAGCCTCTCATTTTGGTGCTCTATGTCGACGGTCTTTTCTTGACTGGTGTAGACCCTCTCATTCATCAATGTGAGAGGGAGTTGGATTATGAATTCGAGATGAAAGAACTAAGGTTGATGCACTACTTCCTAGGCTTGGAGGTCTGGAAAAATCCAGGTGAGATTTTCCTTTCTCAAAGAAAATATATTGTGAAGTTGCTTGAAAGGTTTGGGATGGGGGACTGCAAGTCTGTGACTACTCTGATGGAACTCAACTTTAAGAAGATATGTGGAAGTGTTGTTGGGGTTGATTTGGGAAATCCTTCTAAGCATCGTCAAATCGTGGGGGCCCTGATGTTCTTAGTGAAATCCCATCCGAACATATGCTTTACAGTGAATACATTGAGTCAATTTATGGTCGAGCCTCATCACATACGCTGTATTACTTCCAAGAATGTTTTGAGATAGGTTTGAGGCATAATAAAGTATGGATTGAGATCCACTACAGGGAATTTGAGGCTCCATGGATATATTGATGCTAACTGGGCTGGTAGTGTGGTGGATCGTAAAAGCACATTTGTATGTTGCTTCTCTCTAGGTTCTGCTTTGATCTCTTGGATGAGCAAGAAGAAGAAGTCGGTTACTTTGAGCACCACCGAGGCAAAATACATTGTAGCAAGTATGGCCTGTTGTGAAGCTATTTGGTTGAGGAATCTCTTTAGTGAGGTTTTTGGGCATGTGCTGGATACTACCGTGATCCATGGCAACAACCAAAGAGGGATTCGAATTTCAGAGAATCCGGTTTTGCATGACCGCTCCAAGCATATTGATATCAGGTACCAATTTATCTGGGATATGGTACAATGAGGCACTGTAAGGCTCGATTACATTGGGATTAATGAGAAGGCCACATATATTCTCACTATTGGGATGGTCAAATTATTAACCTTCCGTGAGAGACTTGGAGTCGTGGACATACCCTCCTATGAGGGTTCCACTTGAGTTGAACATTGAGCTCTGGGAGCTTCGAGGGTCATAGGGGTACTTCTTGGAGCTATGAGAGACCATAGGGTGAGGTTCACCTACCCCTAGTGGTGCGCTATGTACATGATGAATGGTTTTCCTTCCCATGTGATACCCTCATTTCTGGTTGATATATGACCAGGTTCACCTTCTCTTGTTGATGCCCCAACGTACATCCTACCCATGTAGTCTGTGACTCATGGGAAGTACCTCTCATCTGGTCAATGAGTTGGGAAATCAGGATAGAGACCATAGCACTACCAATGGACGCACCATGTATTTTTGTACTCTCTATGCTAGGATGAATGGTGTTCAACAACTTGATCTGGGATCAAGTCTGGTTGATGTTTTTACCTCTAGACTAACTATGGGTTAGTGAAGAGTGGCATGGTCTTGTGACTCACTCTCGATCAAATTATTCTTCATTATTTCTTCATTGTTCAGGAGACTAGAGAAATGTAGGGATGACAGGATGGTTCAGGTTAACAGATGGATTGGAAGGTGAATTTCTCCCTAATTGAGAGGGAGTGTTAAAATTGGAAACTAGGGCCAAAATCCACCTTGGGAAGCTCATATGATGGAGATGATATTTTTTTGGATTCCTCTTTCCGAGAGGTCCAATATTGATCTAAAGATCATCTTGTTTGGGTGAGAAGAATTGAGATTTTGAATTTAATCTCTCACACATGTGCAAATTGTCAAGGCCAACCAGAAGTCTTATGTAGGCTCATAAGCCCTAATGGATGTGTCTCCGCTCTCAAAGAAGTGTATAAATATGAGAGACCTCTTCCTCATTTTGGACATCATCACTCAACACATTTCTCTCTCCTCTATTCATTGGTTCGTACTAGGAGAAAATTCTCTTCTTCACACGAGTGGCAAGGTGACTGAAAATTTTTGAGTTTCTTAGATTTGTTTTTGGGCTGAATTGCAGAGCGTTGACCAGCATTGACCGAGGTTAAACTTCACACCTTTTGCTATGTTTTTAAGGTAGAAAGTTCGATATTTTTAGGCCGCATCTCTTGGCATGGAAATCAATAAATTCTGAGCATGTTGACCAACGTTGACCCTATCAACTTTGACTGCAGCATTGACTTTCTGTTGAATGAGTTTGATTGAGATTTTCAGATCTGTTTTGGGCTAATTTGGACTACCTTTGGAGGCCGCATTGAATGTGTCTGACCGAGCTAATTTGGAGGAGTTTTCTTATTGGTTTGACTAGCGTTGACTTTCTGGTTAGGCATCTTGTTGACTGCAGTTTGATAGTAATATTTTGACAGTGATTGAGCAAGTGTATTTATATATTGTACTCTTTCTCTTTGCTGAACTTTTGAAGAATAATAAGAAGATTTGATAAAAGGGTTTTCCCCACATTGGGGTTTTTCCCTAGCATCCACCAAATATTTTGTCCTCTTGTCTTGACTTGTCTTATGCTTATTGTTTATTTTCTATCATCATTTATTATCAATGTTAATGTGATTGCTAATCTAGAAATTGATATTGGGCTAATAAGAAAAGATTGAATTAAATTGCTCTAAAAAATAGAACATACCATTTTTATCTAAAATTAACACTGTTGCATGGAGGAAACTTACAGTTGGAGGGGCAATCAAACCTTCTTGTTGTAACTTTAGTGCATTTTTTTTGGAAATAATGGTGGGGAAGGGATCAACATGTAACCTATGAATGACACATTTGTACTAGATTTGAGTGTCACAAATCCAGAATGGCGGCATGTAAAAGTGAGTTCTCCCCCTCCAGGTCAGTGGGGCCACACCTTATCGTGCTTGAATGGATCTGGCTTGGTGGTTTTTAGAGGGTGCGACAGTCAAGGATTACTGAATGATGTTTTCATTCTGGTTTTGGATTCCCAACAACGTACTTGGTGTGATGTTTCAAGATATACAACCCCTCTCCATGATCATGGCACAATTCTTACATCTTAGATGGCACAAAACAGGTAGTCTCAGGTGGGTCTGCAAACTCTGGAGTGCTGCTCAATGATACATTTTTACTGGATCTCATAATGGAGAAGGCTATATGGAAAGAGATACCAGTTTCATGGGATCCACCTTTTAGGTTGGGTCACTCCATTACTCTCTATGGAGGTCGAAAGATTCTCATGTGTGGTGGCTTGGCCAAAAGTGGATCTTTGAGGCTGAGGTCAAGTGATGTGTATACAATTGATCTTAGTGAAGAAGTTCCTAAATAGAGATTCTTAATAGGAAGTGGGATATAAGTGTGGGGAATCCTAAAATTATCAAGTTAAAATCTAAAGAAAAAAATATTTTAATACACTTTAATTTATAAAGATTTGAGTTAACTTTGTATTATATTATTATTTTTTAATTAACAATTTAATTGATTGGTTAAAGATATAAAACCCATCATAAATAAATGTTTAATTCATTAAAAATAATAATGTTAAAATTTATTTATTACTTTGAACCTAAAAATGATTTAGATTATTAAATTAATTTGTTATATGTTTGATAGTGGTAATGAACATTATTAACTATGATATTTTACCGGGTTATTGTTTAAAAAAAAAAACTCATCCAATCTTCTCCAGAGTGCATTGTTTGAATGTGGAATATTTGTCCAACACATTGAAAGCCTTTTGAAATACTTTCTTTCGGAAAACATTTTGGGATCAAATTGATTCATGTGGTCTTATGTATTTTCATTCACTCATTTTGGAAAGATATTTGAACATGACGATGAATGTTGGGGAGTTATGGGTCAAAAATGAAAATCAGACCCATTAGCTACATATTTTAAATAATTATTTGCTCACAAACTTCTTAAGGATGTCCCTCCATGTTCTCTATGTCTGACATGGAGGAATGGGATATTTGATTATGAGGGAATATCCAAAATATTGTATAGGTTTCTTGTTCACTCGTTCTTACATGAAAGACTCAACCATCTTCAGTCATGGACCTATTTCACTGACATATCTGATCATGACGTTATTTTCCTCAAATGAGTAGGGGATAATGCTTTCCAAGCCTATCCTTTTAGGCTTAATCACTCTTGGTTATAGGAGCAAGCCTTTGTTGATCTGGTTCGAGACTCGTGGTGCCTTCCATTAGAATCTTCCCAGAGGTCCAATATGGAGGTTCTATCTCACAAACTGAAAAGGTTAAAGGCTGAGGTTATATCATGGGTAAGAAGGAGGAGGAAGGAGCTCAACATAGACTTAGAGGTTGCAACTTTGAACAATCCTACAAGCCCGACGTATTTCACAGATTCCACAAAGAAGGTGTTTATTGGATTTAGCAGCAAGGAAGCAAAAGATATTGAAATTGAAAGAGGAGGAATGGAGATTGAAGAGCAGGGCAGTGATGGCGACAGGGGACAAGAATATTCATTTCTTTCATCAATTTTCTTCGAAAAGGAAGAAGGCTAATTATATATTGCAAATCAAGGATGGGGAGGACATACAAAAAGAGGTTGTTCGTTACTTTAGAAAACAGGTCAGAGGGAAGAAGGGAGAATTAATCTCTCAATAATTGGATTTTGTTAGTCTCTTTCCCAAGATGGCGAGCGTGGAGGAAATATACAGTTGGATAGGCCGATAACAATGGAGGAGTTGTTTGGGGTTAGGAAAGCCTTGACGTGGGACAAGAGCCCTTTAACAGAAGGATGGCTGGTCGAGCTATTTCTTCATTTGAAAGGAATCCCGAGACATGATATTCTAGACATTGCTGAAGAATCCAGGCGACAGGGCACCATAACAGGTTCTATTAATGCTACTTTTGTTACTCTTATTCCCAAAAAACCTCATACATCCTCTTTTTTGGATTAAAAGACTATTTCTTTATGAAATTCTATATATAAGACGACTTCCGAGATAATTGCTAATAGAATTAAACAAACATTCACCTTCCATGAAACACCAGAGCAATTTGGATTTATATCTAACAGAAAGATTAAAGAAGAAGTGGCCATTTTCTAAGAGTATATACACTCAATTAAAACATGCAGGATGGAGGCATGCCTGATGAGGATTTATTTGATTAAGGCATACTATAGTGTAGACTGGAAATTCCTAAGGTTGATTTGGCATAAAATTGGTTTCGAACGTAGGCTTATCGATTTTTTCATGGCTTGTATCATCCTTTATGAACCTGGATGTTCTAATCAACAACCTCCTGACATATTTCTTCAGGGTATCAAGAGGACTTCATAGGGATGTGCTCTTTCACCGTTGTTATTCATTTTGGTCATAGATGGACTGAGCAGAGGGATTAGAGAAGCCAGGACCCAGGGGACTATTGTAGGTTGCATGGTTTCATGGCATATCATAATTTCCCACCTCATGTTTATCGATGATGTTCTCTTCATAGGGGAAGTAAACATCATTGAATGGAGTGATTTCTACCAAATTCTCACTAGTTTTGGGGAAGCATCGGGCCTCATCGTGAATAAAGAGAAATCAAAATTAATAACGGACAGAAAGGAAGAACATGCAGTGAAGGAGATTGCTAATGTTTTTGAGGTAAAACTGAGCCCGATGGAGGGTGGTTTTCATTATTTGGGATTGATTTTGAAGCCCAACAAATATGAGAGTTAACACGATAATGGCTTATCACAAAATTTAAGAAAAGCACATCTCCTTGGGAACACAAGTGGCTGACTATGGGAGGTAGGATAGTCATGATCAAAGCAATGATATAGGGTCTCTCAATTTACTGGATGCACTTATTTACATTATAGAAAGAAGTCATTAAAAGAATATATTTGATTCTTGCTAAGTTTCTTTGGGCAGGATCAGGTAAGACAAAGAAATTCCATTTGGTCCACCTTGATGTGATTTCACAGAGTGAGATTGATGGTGGATTTGGTATTAGATATACTGAAATATTTAATCTAGCTGCTTGTAAAAAATCCACATAGAACATTCAAAGGAAAAGGGTTATGGCAACAAGTAATCA
Organism: Pinus albicaulis; assembly: GCA_034641835.2. Classification (NCBI taxonomy): domain Eukaryota; kingdom Viridiplantae; phylum Streptophyta; class Pinopsida; order Pinales; family Pinaceae; genus Pinus; species Pinus albicaulis. The sequence continues at coordinate 1,197,935,124 of CM076579.1, read as the reverse complement.
GAGAAAAGTACCTCAACAAACAACTCGATGCATGAATTAACGAAGGCGCACTAGTTAAAAAAGAGGCATCTTACATCTGGAGAAGTCTGATGCAGGCCAAACAATGACTTGCGCTGGGAGGCCGAGATGGGGTACAAGATTGAAATCAGTCTTGATGCAATAAAAGGTATGGAAGGCGTCCATTTTCTCTTTGTTCCTATTATTCACTTCCTCAAATAATCAGGAATACAATTTATTAATCAATTATGCAGTTACAAGATTTCCTTTCATACTTCTTTAATTTGGCCAAGCGTTAGGGATCTTGGCATGCCGGAGGATCATGCAATATAGTGGGATAGGTATAGATATTGGATCAACCATGTAGGAATTGTTTGACCCATAAGGAGGACACGTTAACATGGGGTGGTTGTGAGAGAGCCGGGGAAATCTTGATCATGGAAATGCATTCCCACATTACTTAGGGGTGAAAATTACCTTTCAGTGACTGTTGAATGTGAAAAGCATGGTGGTGGGAGGTTCCATTGAAATTGAAGTGTTTCATGTGGCTAATGCTTAACAATCGGATCCTTACATGGGAAAACCTCACAAGAAGGGGATTTTAGGGCGTTGGTATTTGTACTCTGTGCGATGGGGTGAATGAAGAGGTGGTGCATCTTTTTCTTTCTTTCCCATTTGTGGATTCTGGTTCTATTGTTGCTCAATATTCATGCCGAAGTGGACATATAATCAATTGACAAGTGATTTTCCCAGTAAGTTGAGGGTCAGAAAGAATACAAGGCACTTCCATTCAACATCTGTTGGGGAATATGGAGTAGGGATGCCAAATTTTTCGATCAGATTGGCCCTGCAGTGAGAAATTCAAGTCTGAATATTTTGGTGTATTTTTAGGAGATCGGGCCTTGGAATTCGAAGTCACCATGGAGAATTTGTTACTACAACGAAATCGGGCCAGCTATGCCGGTGAGATATTTTGATGAGGCTTCATCTAATGGGGCATGCGAGTGTGGGGCGTATATTTTCCTGAAGCTCAGAAAACCTCTCAAATTTTTTGGTTCAGGGGTGAAGGATCTAATAACAGAGCATACCTACTTTCTCTTTGGGGTGTGTTGAGGTGTGCTAGTTGGTTGGATTTAGAAGAGCTAGTGGTTATTTGTGATTCTAAAACGATTATTGAGTGAGCCCAGGGGCATTCATCTTTTGGGCCACCCTCACTATACCACTGGATGCAACACATTAGAGTTGTGGCAGAGTCCTTCAAGTTCATCAAATTAACCCACATCTACAAAGAGCAGAATATGGTGGCTAACCTGCTATCCAAACGTGAACGTGTTTTATGCTAGGAAAAATTAGCTTTAAATCTTTTGTCAATGGATTTCTAGCAGTTCTGGGTGTTTCATGATATAATGGTCTTCGTCACTTCGTTGAGCTTCCCTTCTGAAGCAGTGGAAAACATTATAGTTGGATTGATCATGGATTGATGGTCTCTTAGATTTTTATGTTATTTGTTGTTATGGACAACTTTGAAGATATTTAGTAGTAGAATTTGCATATCAGAATTTAGTAATTAAAACGTTTTTGGCTCCAGATAGTTATATTGCTAGTCAATGATTTTCAGCTTGTCCGAGAGGCTTTTGTTGTAATGAGACTATATATATATATTCAATTCTAAAATATTTTGTTTCAAATTTGATGTAGGCTTCCCAATAAGTGTTTAGGAGAAATTCTGAATTTGCATAAGCCAGTCCAGCATGAAAACAAATAGAATTTATCAAATGTTTAATTGCAGCAATATTCGATTCTTAAAGGAAATATTTTCAAAAAATAATAATAAATGTTTAATTCCTCGTAAATTGGAAAAACAATTTGTGAAGGAAATCTTTTCGCAAAATAACAATGAACTTTGGCCATAAGAAAACATGATAAGGATTGGTCTGCCACTCCAGACAAGGTTAATAAGCAGATTTCCAAAATTAAAATTAAAGAATTCAGAAGTGATTAAACCATCAGTTTCACAGTATAAAACTTTCAAAATATTAGGAAGAACACCTTTAACTATCTCAGACTTACAAGATAATATTGTTGGACAGTTTACGAAGAATAACCTTAACCATCTTTTGCTTCCGGCACCCGTATATAGAATCACAAGACTTGTTGAGTTGGAGGACGCGCTGATAAAAGGCCTCATGCTCAGGGTGTGTGGCCGCAATCTGTCTGGTCGTGGCCAAGTTTCTGCAATCTAAAAGAAAAAGTTGAATGTCGCCTGGGCAATTCGCAAACAACTTTTTTTTTTTTTTTTTTTTTAACAAATGAAAATGAGACTTGAAATGAATAATATTTGCTTAGATTATATCACCGTTAAATATATTTAACTAATAATTTGGGATTATAGTGGACTAAAAAATTAACTTTTAAGATTCAACTATATTAAATAAATCATTTATACTTATTTCTATAAAAAATAATTAATAATTAACTAAACTATCATGATTTTTTAAATAATTCATTAAACATTCCTTACATTAAAAATCAAATTGATTGTAAATACTCTAGCCTCTAAACAATTTAATTGATAAAAACCAAACCCACTGAAGGTGAAGACGATATAATTTATGCCTGCTAAAAGCAACAAAACAGAGTCTCTTGCCAGATCATAATACGAATCTACAACTAAAAACCAAACCCACTGAAGGTGAAGACGATATAATTTATGCCTGCTAAAAGCAACAAAACAGAGTCTCTTGCCAGATCATAATACGAATCCGTTGTAGAGAATGGGAACTAGATTCCCCAAGCATGTGTTCGGTGTGCACACCACAATGAAGAAAATGGGTAGGTATGCACGAGTTTTTAAGAAAGAGCATACATCACTGTTGTTTTTTTTTGGTTTGGTCTAAAGTTTGTTTTGAGGTTATATAAATATTAGGAATTTGGCTTTTCTGATCCATAAATTGTGTAAAAAATGTTTTGGTGAAAATCACATGTAAGAAATTTTTTGCCTTGTTAGTGTGGTTCATCCTCAGAGATGAGAAATCTGATCAAAAAACCTGAAAGAAAGCTCCAACTAGCCATTGTGAAATAACTCTAGCTTAGCTAGAATAATAAATTAAATTAAATTTCATCATATTATATTATATTTCAATTTAATTTTTTTTATATTTTAATTTTAATATAATTTAATATTAATGTTTTAATTTAAATCCAATTTAATATTAATGTTTTTTAATAAATTTAATATTAATATTTTGAATATAATTTTATATTTTTATTATTTTAATAATACTTTGAACTATAATAAAAATATAAAATTATATTAAAAATATTAAAATTAAATTTATTAAAAAACATTAATATTAAATTAGATTTAAATTAAAACATTAATATTAAATTATATTTAAATTAAAATTAAAATTAAAATATAATAAAATTAAATTGAAATATAATATAATAAAATGAAATTTAATTTAAGTTATTATTTTAGTCAAACTAGTTGGTTATTTTATAATGGCTAGTTGGAACTTTCCTTGTCTATTTAATTAGGTTTCTTGATCAGATTTCTCATCTTGTCCTCATGATGAACCACACTAGCTGGTTCGAAAGGTATCTGCAAAAATTTTTTTAGACGTAATTTTCACCAAAAAATTTCTTATATCATTTAAATACTAAAAATATATCTCATATATAAAAGATATTGCTTTGTTATTTTGTAAACATTGACTTTATTAAACTAAAAAAATATAAAAAATAAATAAAATAACTATACTTATAATTACAATTATTAATTAATATTTTTTTACCAAAAAAATTAAATAAATTAAATTAGTTGATTTGGTTTTGGCAACTCATCGTTTTTCTATAGTATTTGATTAATGTATAATATTTAATAATTATAACTTAATTATAACTATAATTTTTTTATAATTTTGGTTTTTGTGATTCATCTTAAATATCTAGAACTTTTTTGGTAATAATCACATGCAATAGAATATTGTCAACCTTTTTCGAACTTCTTTTCCCATGATTTTTCCGACGGTTTTGACAATCTATGGTTTTTCTCATGACATTCTTCTTTAACTTAACCTATTTAAAAACACACAATTTCAACAAATTTTACTTGTATTCAAAAATAAGAAACAGGTTTGGAGATAGGCTGTGGAGGGACAAGTTTGATAACAAAACGTGTAGTGCGTGTTTCAAAACTAGTAACCTATTTATGTATTGTTGTGTGTTTCAGGTAAAAAAAATACTATAAACCTATTTGTGTATTGAGTAATTTAAAACCTTTATTGAATTATAATTTTAGAATTGGAGTTGTGATTCACAAAAAAATCAACAGTTTTGAGACCAGCAATGTTGTTAGACCCTCAAAGTATAAAAATATATGTAACTTTGTATCATCGTATGTCTTGCTCATAAAGTTTCATTACACCACAATTCTATGTAACTTTGTATCATCCTATGTCTTGTTAAAATATTAAATTATAATTTTATATTATACCACAATTCTATCAATAAGTCTGGTTACCAAAACAAATATTGATAAGTCTCGTCATTTAAACAAATATTAATATAAACACAAATGGTTAGATATACAAAATAGAAAAATATATGATAATCTTAAGTCTTACTCATAAAATTTCATTACATCACAATTCCAATAATAATAATACTAAAATTTGCACCGAAAGAATGTAAAAATATGCTGATAGAAATGTAGATCTAGAGTGACGCAAAAGTAGTATTGCAGAAAACAAAATACTAAAGTGAAAAACATGAAAAATGGATACCCAAGTAAAAACATGAAAAATCAAAAGACTAAAATATTTGATAAAATAGAGTTTCCAAGTAAATAAAAGTGTATAATAAAATCTACAATATAGTATCACTGCAAAATTAGATAACTTTACAAAGTAAAGTATCTTTATTTTTCTCTTGGATTTAGAATAAAATCAAGATTTGAAAATAAAAATAAAGTTACCATGAAACAACGTCGAATAATTTTTCCTTCTCCCTCGTCATATTGCTAAAAGCTGCAAATAATTCCTCAGACACATATGGCTAAGAAAATTTCGAGAGTAGGAAAGCAATAATATTGTAACACAAAACGCTGAGAGTAGTAGAGAGTTTTCTCATAGACTACTTTCAAATTCATTTTTGTTCCGAGTGACAAGTATGTAAATTATGTTCTCTCCTCTCGTTGTTCGATTTATTTGGATCTTAGTTGCAATGTTTGCTTAAATCTTTGAATTTAACTTTGCCTGGAATTGGAATTCGAAACCCAAACTCAAAAGTATTTATAGTTACAGATTTTTCTATTTTATAACCTTCACAAATCCTTCCATTGTAAGTCGTGAACATTGTTACATTGTTTGCTACAGATGCAATTTTTTACACCACATATTATTGTGACTTTGTGACTATTAGAAAGAATTTTTTTAGAATGTTGAAATCATTGTTTTCAACGGAACAGAGGACGAGTTACAAATAGTTTCTATAACTAAATGTGAAGCTAAATATAACACATAGTACTCTGTGTGTAATAATTTTCGGTGAAAATTACATAAAAGAAATTTTTGTGGACGCTTTCGAACCAGCCAATGTGGTTCATCATCAAGACAAGATGAGAAATCTGATCAGGAAACTAGTTTAAATAGATCAGGACAACTACAACTAGCCGTTGGAAAAACGGCTAGTTTGACTAGAATAAGCAAAAAATATTTTAATTTTTAATTTTAATTCTATTATATTTTTAAAATTTAATTATATTTTTATTATAAATTATATATAAATAAAAATCAAATATAAAATCAAATCAAATCAAATAAATAAATAAGTAATAATAATAATAATAATACTCAATTAATCAATTAATTTAAGATTGAGATAAGTTTCACGATTATATATATATATATATATATATATATATATATATATATATATATATATATATAAAATAAATAAAATAAATAATATATATATATATAAATAAAACCAAACAAAATAATAAACCAAACCAATAAAATGGAGCACACCGCATATGAAGGACGAGAAGAAAGAACGACCCGAGGGAGCAAAACTAACTAACTAACTAAGAGTGAAGGGCAGGAATCCAACATCTGCTAACATTCCACCCATTATCCCTATTAAGATTAACCGGCCTCTTTTCTATTTCCAAGGCTTCCTTTTAACTTTCGGTGGTGGAAGTGGTCAATTGTTGCAATAACCTTAGAGGGAAGTGGAAGTGGTCAATTGTTGCAATAACCTTAGAGGGAAACCTTGGAAATAGAAAAGAGGCCGGTTAATCTTAATAGGGATGATGGGTGGAATGTTAGCAGATGCTGGATTCCTGCCCTTCACTCTTAGTTTGTTAGTTAGTTTTGCTCCCTAGGGTAGTTCTTTCTTCTCTTGATAATGATTCCTCTCTCCTGATGTGCTCTTTTTATTTTATTAATTTGGTTTTGATTAGTATTTTTGTTTTGTTTTTATTTTATAATATTTTATATATATATATATATATATATATATATATATATATATATATTATACTCTAGCAACTTGATCTTTTATGTAATTTGAGTAAAAAATATACCAAACAATCTAAGTATATTATTAAAAAATAAAACAATAAATATATGAAACAACTTTTAGCAATGATGTCATATGGTTCAACAAATTATTATATATATATATATATATATATATATATATATATATATATCGAGAAAAATTTTCTTATAAACATTTCATGGATTACGTAGCTAAAATTTTATATTGAAACCCTTTCCTATATATGGCCTTTAATTTTTAATTTTAATTTATTATATTTTAAATTTAATTATATTTTATTATAAATTCTTATATAAATAAAAAATAAAATAAAAATAAAATATAAAAAATCAAATCAAATCAAATAAATAAATAAATAAGTAATATTACACAATACTCAATTAATCAATTTAATTTAAGACATTAAAGAGGTAAGTTTCATTTATTATATATATATATATATATATATATATATATATATATATATATAATCGTGAAACTTACCTCTTTAGTAATCTTAAATTAATTGATTAATTGAGTATTATTATTATTATTACTTATTTATTTATTTGATTTGATTTGATTTTATATTTGATTTTTATTTTATTTTTATTTATATAGAATTTATAATAAAAATATAATTAAATTTTAAAAATATAATAGAATTAAAATTAAAAATTAAATGCCAAGGCCTTACGGAGAAGGGTTTCAATATTAGGAATTTTGCTTCTGTGATCCATGAAATGTTTATAAGAAATTTTCGGAGAAAATCACATAAAAGAAATTTTTGTCGACACGTTTCAAACCAGATCTGATCAAGAAACCTAATTAAATAGACCCGGAAAGCTCCAACTAGCCGTTCCAACCTAACGGCTAGTTTGACTAAAATAATAAATTAAATTAAAACCATCAATCTTAAATTAAATTTATCAAATTAAATTAAATTTTATTATATTTGATTTAAATAAAATTAGTTAAAATTAATTTAATACTAATGTTTAATAATTTCATTTATATTATTACTTACCAAAAAAATAAAAAAATAAAAAATAACATAAAATAAATCAATTATAATTTAAAAAATAAAAATAAAAATAAAAATAAAATAAAAAATAAAATAAAAATAAATAAATAAATAAAATTAAATAAATAAATGAATAGATACAATAATACTAAATACATAAATACATAAATAAATAACAAAATAAAAATATTAAAAATAAAAATAAAATAAATAAATAAATTACTATGTAATCTATTTCATAGCTTTAAAATTAAAAAAATAAAAATAAAAATAAATAAATAAATTAATTAATTAATTTAAAATAAATAAATAACTAAAAAGTAAAATATAAAAATAAATAAACAAATTTTTATATAATTAACTTCACATCTTTTTATTTTAAATATTAATTTTTATTTATTTTTTTTGTTTTATTTTATTTATTTTATTTTTATTTTTACTATTTTTATTTCGTTATTTATTTATTTATTTATATATTTATTTAGTATTATTGTATCTATTCATTTATTAATTTTATTTTATATTTTATATTTTATTTTTATTTTTATTTTTTAAATTATAATTGATTTATTTTATGTTATTATATATATATATATATATATATTGGTAAGTGATAATATAAATGAAATTATTTGGAGCTAGTTGGAGCTTTCTGGGTCTATTTAATTAGGTTTCTTGATCAGATATCTCATCTTGTCCTGATGATGAACCACACTGGCTGGTTCGACAAAAAATTCTTTTATGTGATTTTCTCCGAAAATTTCTTATAAACATTAAAAATTAAAATATTTTTTGCCTATTCTAGTCAAACTAGCCGTTTTTCCAATGGCTAGTTGTCGCTGTTCTGATCTATTTAAATTGGTTTCCTGATCATATTTCTCATCTTGTCTTGATGATGAATCACACTGGCTGGTTCGAAACTGGTCGACAAAAATTTCTTTTATGTGATTTTCACTGAAAATTATTACACACATTTTATGGATCACAAAAGCCAAATTCCTAACATAGTACTCTCTTTAACACAAACTAAAATTTATATCGATAAAATGAAAAATGCATATTGCTCTGGGTTACAAAATTTACAAAACAACAAAAGTTATTCAGAATTTATGTCTACTTTTTTTAGACATTGCCATATAAAAGGAAATAAGAACAATAATTTTTTATATTGTTATTGCTATATTTTTTTCAAATATTTCTTTTGCTTATTAATATGAAAAAAATATACATTGGTATTTCATTAATTTAAAAAAACAAAGAAAAAAAGAAAAAAAGAAGAAGAGAAACTCCCAAAAATTCTGTCATGCATTCATTAATATTTATTAAAAATAAAAATAAAAAATAAATAAATAAATAAATACTAACCCGCAAGTGCAGTCAAGTGAACACTAAGAAAATCCAAAAATATTTTCTTAATTAAACTTAGTCTGTATAACACAATATGCAACAAGGCCATTAAAAGACAAAACATCAGTTGGTCATTTGGCCAGAAAGTGTAATCCGAGCATCAAACAACAGTTGGGAGGAGCCTAGAATTGGCCCTGGGGTAACTAATATTTATGGTTCTAAGTTTTTAGTTTTGAATCGTGGATCCCCGTCCTTCAATATTATTCTATTCTATTTTTCCTTGTAAAACGTGACTCCCTGTTCTCTATACACACAGACAATGATTCTATCATTGACAACAAGAAAGAATCGACAATGAGTTTTCTACTTTTTTCAAACCTCTTCTCCATAAATAAAATAACCATCTTCTTCATAAATAGAAGAGAGACATGTGACAAGCGCATGATCAGGGAGGTTTGCAATTTCCACTTGCCTTTGAAATCGAATTAGTTGCAAATTCTGTAAGATTCATGTCTCTTTTTTCCCTATGTATGGATTGTATTAAGTTAATTTATTGGATTGATTCATGTATTGTGTTTTCTTGAACAAGGGAAGAAGATTATTAAAAGAAACGATTAGCAGTCTTGTCTATCGACATGAATTCTGAGGTTCTGAAATGGATGTCATTGGGACTAGGAGGAGGAAAAAGAAATGGAGTTGTGGATGTCGTTGTGGAAAGAACAGTGCATCGAGCTCTAGAATTTGAGGCTTGGTGGTTTAGGGTTTGAAGCAGTGAATCACATTTATTGATGAATTTATGAAAATTGAGTGGGGATACCATTGAAAAATTCATGTGAATTTTCTTAGTGTATATAATAGGGAATCAAGCTCTAGTTTCTTCGATTAGGGTTTGAAACAGTGGATTGGATTCTGTATTATGTTGTTCGAATTGAGCTATGGATAGCTGTGAACAAGTCTTGTGAGCTGCGGTGAATGAGGAATGGGGCGTATATTTTCCAAACAACTGGCTCCAGTCCCTGCGGAAGATCCTATAAGCCCTAAGGAATGGAAGAAGGTAAAATGCTTATGTCCAGAAGTTCGAGAATGCTCAAGCCTCCAACCCCATTGCAAAGGGGAAAGAGGTAGTTGCAGAGGGGAAAGAGGTAACCAAGGTGACGAGTAAACACAATTTTGATCTTGCTGCAGATGTGGGAGAGCCAACTCTGGAGAGGTGGAGGGAGAAGCCCAATCTGAGGCTGAGCAATCCTCCCAAGCACGTACATGGAGTGTAGTAGTTTTGCACTGTGTTAGGCAGTAGTTTTTGGACAATATTAGATGAGTTCCTAGATGTTTCGAGACTCTCTGTGTTGGACGAAAACGTTGGACGACAAGGTTCCTTGACTCTCTATGTTGGACGGTTGGACCACAAGGCTCTGAGACTCTCTGTGCAGGTTCCGAGACTCTATTCGCTTGGGAGGAAAACGCTGGACAAGAAAATAGGTGACATTTTGTTTCTGACAGTTGTTGTGGACGACGAATCTCAACAGTGTCACTAATAAAAAAATCCACTGTAAAATGCGAAAATGTTGAACAAGAAAATAAGTAATGAGATTTGCTCTAATAGCAATTGAAGACGACGACGAATCTCAACAGTGTCACTAATAAAAAAATCCACTGTAAAATGCGAAAATGTTGAACAAGAAAATAAGTAACATCTTATACAAGTTGAGATTCGCTCTAATAGCAATTGAAGACTACGAATATCAACAGTATCACCAATAAAAACTCCACAATAAAATGCCTATCAACATAAATAATAAATTAAAATATTAAAATATAATTTTATATTACACCACACACCTCTATGGATAAGTCAGCTCTCTTAACATTGTCACGAAAATAAATATTAATATAGACAAGCCCACCACAACCCAAACCATAAATCAACTTTTAATACAAATACACAAAAAAGTATTAGTCATTAGTATAAAGTTGTAAAGACATATATTAAAACCGAATTTCACAGACATTCTATTATGTGTTTGTGGTAGAGTTTTAATTACATTAAATAGTTACAATGCATTACAAAGATGAGATTAAGAGCTTAGTCGCGAGTTAAAGCAGAAGATGACAGTATGCAGTAAAGTTTTTAAATTTAAATAATTATAGATTTTATTTTATATTATAGTTAAATTTTTTAATAAACAATTATTTAAAAAATTCGGATAGTTGATTGTGATGTTCACACACTTTTTTAATTTAAGAAAAAGAGTCCATGCGTATTGAGCTAGATGATAATTATTGCTACAATTAAAAAAATGAACTTGGTGAAAAATAAAGTTTACATAAAATTATTCAATGGATATTAATTAATTATTTATATAGAGCATGACAATGTTTAAAGTAAATATAAAGTTTTGAATATTATTTAAAAATTCATCAAGTGAGTGTCATAATATTCACAAAGTTCTATAATTTTGATTATTTTATTTATATTTTAATTAAAAAAAAATTCTACGATTATATGAAATTAAAATGTTTATTGTTATTTAATTTTTGTTGTAAGTGATAATGAAAAGTGACTTAATTTCTTATGTTGACTTTATTTTGACATGATTTATAGCTTTTTCTCTCTTTTTTTAATAATGCATTTTATAGTAATTTTTTCTAATTTAAATAATTCGGTATATATATATATATATATATATATATATATATATATATATATATATATATATATATATATATATATATCAAGAGCATTTTTTTTTTTTTTTTTAAATTAAAATTTTAAAAGTGATTTTTTTTAATAAATAATTATTTTAAAAAATTGGATAGTTAATTGGAATGTTACACACCTTTTTATAATTATTTTTACATTAGAAATTGTTTTTGGTTAAGTTTAAGATATGTATAAAAATAATCAATGAATATTAATTAATTAATTATGTAGGGTAAGAACACTGTTTAAAGCAAATATAAGTTTTTGAATATTGTTTTAAATTTATCAATTCATGTGTCACAATATCCAGAAAGGTGGATAACTTTGATTACTTGATATGTTTTTCAATCTAAAAGTTTTTCCTTGAAATTGAAATGCTTATTGAAAGGTGTCTTTTATTTAGTTTTTTTTTTATAATTGTTTTTTATGCATTTTATTGTAAAGTTTTTTAAATTTAAATAATCTAAATAATTATGTATATTTATAAATATAGATTTTATTTTATAGAATTAAGATTTAAAAGGGTAAAAATCCCTAAGGGATAGCTTAGTTGGTTGAGTTCATGTTCTTAAGTACTTTGCCTATTGGGAGGTCATAGGGTCATTGGGTCAAATCTCCTATACACACTTACTTGGGGTTAGTCTTTGCTAGTTTGGCCAGGGGTAGATCCTTTCAAGTTAATCTACTTGAATTTTACCGTGGATATAAGTCTCTTGAACTACATTAAAAAAAAAGTTAATATTTTTACTAAATGATTAGTTAATTTTTTTAATAAACAATTATTTTAAACTAGCAATTGCACCACATGTTGCAAAGGAAACACTGTAAGGTTGTGGTATAGGAAATAATAGCATATAAGAAAGAAGAGGTAGTAGGAAATTTCTCAGCTCCAACTGATCCTCCAATAAGTAGGAAATTTCTCAGCTCCAACTGATCCTCCAATAAGGGGCGGAGAATTATGTTTACTGGACCTCAAATCAAAATATCCATATTGGGTAATTGATGTGGAACAACTTCTTTGTTTTAATTCCATGTAAGATGTGTTTTTTCATAATGGATGAGGCATTTTGGCCAAAGTACTCAAGACCTCTATATGACGAAATATGCATGTTTATTTATTTATTTTTCTGCATGAAGGATGCACTTGGTTTTTATGACCAAGTTAAGCAAACTTCAACCTTCTTCGAAATTATTTTCTTCTATCACATTCACAATGTTGAATTCCTTTGATGCTACTCCTAGAACTCTGACTCTGCTCTACAGCTAGAATTATTTAATGGAATAGAAACTTATCACTATGACATGTTGTACTTCATAAGAGACTACTAAGAAGCTTAAGTGTGGTAAATCCACCTTCATCTACATAGCATAGAGTTATCTTAATAGTCAATTTTATGGATAAGAGACATTTGGGCCCTTTTTAAACATTGGGGATGATTAATTAATCTCAGTTCAGATAATTTATATTAATAAATTATCTACAATCATAGTTTAATAATTCCTCTTTGAACGACCAATATTCCACTTCTTTGGAAATTTTCACCTCAGTCAGAATAACAAACATCATGAAGACCCAAAAGTAAGAAGAAAAAATCAACTCATAATTAGGGAATCTAACGATTTTTTTAAGGATCATAATTCAAGACTTTAATGCTTTTTAAAGATCATTTATTTTCCCATCAAATAAAAAGAAACAATCAAATTTTATAGTGACAAGAATGGGAACAAATTTTAAATGTAATAACTCCCTTCCTTGGTGATAATACATTTTTGTTTTGAAATGAAATTATTTTCCTAATCTTTTAAATAATATATTCCTTCCCAAGTGACCCTTTAGAGATACCTTTTTTTTCAACTCATAGTAATAGGTAAGTGTCTTTTGTCTAGTAATTTCTAAGTCATTGAATTTAAGGGCAGAGGTAAAGAGACTAAGTTAGACAAAAAAGAGCAAAGCGACAATATCTTTTGATTTCCTCATGTGGGCCTTCTCCAATTGATGAGGTAGTAGGAACTTTCTCCTCCATAATAAGCAGTGGAGAATTATTTTGAGTGAACTACTACTCATGTAACTTTGACTCCTCCTTACAATTGGAATGTTTCTCTTCCCATAACTCTATCTTGGGTTATAATTCTAGCTTTCTCTTGTTTATGAATAAATTGTCTCTATATCACTATTGTCTGTCTCTTTTTGAGTGCTTTCTTGAATCAGTGAGATAATGTAGCTCATCTGGATTCCAAAATCCTTGATTAACCCATTTTCTGAAGAGTCCTCTTCTGTTTTTAATTATGCTATTTGGTCCTCCATAGCCTTGTCAATGTCGTTTCCTTCTAAAGAATCATACATTCTTGATAAGTATCCATTGTCCTGCTTTTTTCTTCCATATACTTCAGATCTAAATGAATGTAACATGAGATAAGCTTTGTGACATTTTCCAAATTCCAATATTTTTCATTGCACTTCTCATGTGTATCAGGGAAAATAGATTCCATACATTCAATGTTATGCCTTTTTAGGGCTTGTTGTAAGGTTGGAAGCTTCTCTTCACCATGTCTTCTTTCTTATGTATCATTGACTTTGATACAAACAATTGTTACAGACCACTTTAAAGGTAAATTTAGTGTTATTTAAGAAATGAGAATTATGAACATTCAACATTATTGCTCAAGATAAATCATGTCCTCTGAAATAATTTGGAAATTTAAAAAAGAATGCATATTTTAAAAAATTTCATTATTAATTTAATTTTTTATATATTAAGAAATAATACTCATGACTTATAAAACAGTTGTAACATAAATAATATATAACAAAAAAAACCATGTATTTTTGGAATAATAAAATAGTTGTAACAAAAATAATACAGAACAAGAAAAAACTATGTATATTTGGATGTATGAAAATTTAGATACATTTTATTAAGCAAAATTTTAAAAGTATAATGGTTATAAACATTTAAAAATAATTGTATTAAATAATTAATTTAGATCCATAGTTAAGATTGATTTAGGCCATCTTAGTCCCCCCTTATAAAGAAACTACATTCCGCATGAATACCATGGGTCAATACCATAGTTTATCATTTGATGTATTTTACAAAAAAAAATTATTTATTAGACTAATTTATGTTAAATCTAGTTTTATTAAGTTATTAATTTAAATTTTATTAAAAAAATTGAGACCCTTTAAAGGTAAATTTAGTGTTATTTAAGAAATGAGAATTATGAACATTCATCATTATTGCTCAAGATAAATCATGTCCTTAATTTTTTATATATTAAGAAATAATACTCATGAACTATAAAACAAGTGTTATTTAAGAATTGAGAATTATGAACATTCATCATTATTGCTGAAGATAAATCATGTCCTTAATTTTTTTATATATTAAGAAATAATACTCATGAATTATAAAACAGTTGTAACACAAATAATATAACAAAACAAACCATGTGTTTTTGGAATAATAAAATAGTTGTAACAAAAATAATACAGAACAGAAAAACTATGTATATTTGGATGGAAGAAAATTTAGATACATTTTATTAAGTAAAATTTTAAAAGAATAATGGTTATAAACATTTAAAAATAATTTTATTAAATAATTAGTTTAGATCCAGAGTTAAGATTGATTTAAGCCATCTTAGTTCCCCCTATAAAGAAATTATATTCCACATGAAAACCATGGGTCAATACCATAGTTTATCATTTTATATATTTTACAAAAAAAATTATTCATTAAACTAATTTAGGTTAAATCTAGTTTTATTAAGTTATTAATTAAAATTTTATTAAAAAAATTGAGACCCTTTAAAGGTAAATTTAGTGTTATTTAAGAAATGAAAATTATGAACATTCATCAGTGTTGCTCAAGATAAATCATGTCCTCTGAAATAATTTGGAAATTTAAAAAAGATTATATTTTAAAAAATTTCATTATTAATTTAATTTTTTTATATTAAGAAATAATACTCATGAATTATAAAACAATTGTAACATAAATAATATATAACAAAAAAACCCATGTTTTTTTGGAATAATAAAATAGTTGTAACAAAAATAATACAGAACAAGAAAAACTATGTATATTTGGATGTATGAAAATTTAGATACATTTTGTTAAGTAAAATTTTGATAAATAATATATAACAAAACAAACCATGTATTTTTGGAATAATAAAATAGTTGTAACAAAAATAATACAGAACAAGAAAAACTATGTATATTTGGATGTATGAAAATTTAGATACATTTTATTAAGTAAAATTTTAAAAGAATAATGGTTATAAACATTTAAAAATAATTTTATTAAATAATTAGTTTAGATTCAGAGTTAAGATTGATTTAGGCCATCTTAGTTCCCCCTATAAAGAAACTACATTCCACATGAATACCATGGATCAATACCATAGTTTATCATTTTATGCATTTTACAAAAAAAAAAAAAAAAAAAAAATTATTAAACTAATTTATGTTAAATCTAGTTTTATTAAGTTATTAAGTTAAATTTTATTAAAAAAATTAAAACCCTTTAAAGGTAAATTTAGTGTTATTTAAGAAATGAGAATTTTGAACATTAATTAGTACTACTCAAGATAAATCATGTCCTCTAAAATAATTTGAAAATTTAAAAAAGATCACATATTTAAAAAAAAATTATTAATAATTTAATTTTTTATATATTAAGAAATAATACTCTTCAATTATAAAACAATTGTAACATAAATAATATATAACAAAAAAGACCATGTTTTTCTGGAATAATAAAATATTTGTAACAAAAATAATACAGAACAAGAAAAACTATGTATATTTGGATGTATGAAAATTTAGATACATTTTATTAAGTAAAATTTTAAAAGAATAATAGTTATAAACATTTAAAAATATTTTTATTAAATAATTAGTTTAGATCCAGAGTTAAGACTCATTTTGATTTAGGCAATCTTAGTTCGCCCTATAAAGGAACTACATTCCACATGAATACCACGGGTCAATACCATAGGATGTATTTATAGTTTATCATTTTATGTATTTTACAAACTTTTTTTATTCATTAAACTAATTTATGTTAATCTAGTTTTATTAAGTTATTAATTTAAATTTTATTAAAAAAATTGAGGTTAAAAATCTAACAAATTTCTAATAACAACATTTTAACTTAAAATTCACCCAAACCTAAATTCAATCTAACATATTAAAAAGAAAAAAACTAACATTATAAAAAACATATATAAAAATATTTACTTGATCTAATGGCCTAAAACATTTCAATTGTCTAACATTTGATCCAATGGCTCAATCATGGACACAGTGGCAGCCAAGAGAGTTGTTTTCAAATAGTGACCCCTTACTGCATAAAAATTGGATAGTTCATTGGAATGTTTACACCCATTTTTTAATTTGGGAAAAACAACCAATGCAAACTCTATATGATAATTTTTCTTACATTAGAAAATGAGTTTGGTTAAGATTAAAGTGCACATAAAATTAATTAATGAATATTAATTAATTGATTATATAAGGCATGTATAATGTTTAAAACAAATATAAGTTTTGAATATAGTTAAAATATTGATCAGCTCATGTGTCATACTATCAAGAAAGGTGATTAATTCATCTACTTTTTAATCCAAAAGATTTTTTCTACAATTATTTGAAATTAAAATGCTTATTGAATGTTGTTTTTTATTTAGTTCGTGACGATGAAAAATAGCTTATTTCCCTATGTTGACCTGATTTTGTTTTATAATAATTTTATAGTAACTATTTTTAATTTAAATTATTTAAATAATTAGTTATATTTATAAACATAGAATTTATTGGGAAGAAAGAGAGACATGGTATGGCGTTTACTGTGATATCTCGAATTAAACATCTGAATGGTTTACAATTTCAATATTCCTTTTCATATCAATGATATGAAAAGATGGAAAGAGTAGCAGGCATGACTATGAAAAAAACAAAATAAGAGAGATTAAGATTGATCAAAATGTAAACTATTTGTAATTGACTAAATTCATATTATTCAAATTTATCCATCTTTCAAAATTATTTATATAAGCCCGAAATATGCCATAAAATTGCTTCTACTTGTCTTCCTCAGACGTAAGGAAACATATTAACAACATAAGACCCATATACATCTAGTAGGAGTGAAACCCTTCACCCTTAAGGACCGCTAGTAGGTAATTCTAGGTGGCGTAGTTTTCTTTGAATAACAATGACGAGTCAACTTGCATTTCCAAATAGCAACTACTAAGGGTTGTCCCTACTATTGGTTTGAAAACCGAATTATGACAGGTTTTCCATCTATCTATTTCCCTATATATATATCCATCTTAAATCTATATCTATTAAGGACCGAGAAAGATCAAATCTGTCGAGGTGCAAACCTTTTCTCAAATTTTGCACTAAAAAAATAGGTTTTCACCTCGACAAATTTGATCTCTCTCAAGTGCTTAATAGATCCAGAGTTAAGATGGATCTACGCTGGTTTATTAGATCTGCTAATTCATAAGGATTTTATATGGTTTGTAAATTTTTTTATTATATTTTTTAATATTAAATAATTTTATATTATATAATTTGAGTGAATAATTTTTAGAAATTGTTAGGGTCCTATAATAATAGGATTCATAATTTTTGAATTGAATTTGATTAGTCTTGTAATATGTACATACTTTTCTTTCTGCAAATTGTTTTCCCATACCAGAAAAATAAAATA